>SMSR01015645.1:1304-26654 GCA_019453355.1 Ceratina japonica | reverse complement strand
GCTCAAAGTAGGACATCGTACGAGCAATAATGTCTTACCAATAGGATCTTCGCGTTCTTTCTCGGTGAACTCTGTACCTTCTGTCTCGACGTCTTCGGTTTCCTCTGCTGGAATCGGTACTATAAAATTAAAACTGTCCATGGCGTTCTCGTCGTTTAAATGCATCTTCCTCAATGCCATTTGGAAAGCTAGATTAACATCTCGCGATGAATGATGCGTCGGGGGTTTGTTCAATATATGAGCCGTGAGTCGAATAAATTCGAGAAATAAATCGCCACGTCCCATAAGAAAAAAATCTTTCACTAATTTAAGTTGATGAACAAGTTGCGCTTCTTCCACGGCAACCCGCCATAGAAGTTCTGTTATACATTGCTTCAACTCGTCGATCGTACGCTCGAACGCCACGATATTAAAGACAGATCTCTTTTGGAGGCTCTGCAATTTACGAAAGTATTCGTATTCCTTTTCGCCCCATATCGAAGTCCCGACGTGCTCCGATATAGCAAAATCTATAACGAAGCCCAGAGACTTGTAATAATCTTTGTTCACATTTCAAACTGATACGTTCCACATGTATGAATTACCTTTCTTCTGTCTCGGGTCATTCCCGAACATTATAACAGTTTGGCCAATGGTCAAAATTTTAGTCGCCAAAGACGGTCTTATGTAGGAGGGGAGCATGTCTATTCTAATATTGTAATTCCACATGTCTGCGCTGACTTTTGCTTTCTTTCCATCTTTATTGTCTATTAACATCAGAGTGTTTTGTTCGTCAGTTATTTTTTGGATGAAAAACTCGTTGTACACGTCATCCAAATGACCGTACAAAAGCCAGCTGGTTAAGTGTTTGTAAAGAACTATGTGTACACAATGAGACACCCTGCATGAATAGAAGTTGTTTGAAGAAACACAGATAAAAAATAATAAAACAGTAGAGTACTTACCTTCCTATAGCAATTTTTACATCAGCGATACCAATATGCATATTTTGATGCAGGCACTGAAGTAATTTACAACCATGAACTTTTTGTGTGCGAATCTGAATTAAAAAACAGTATTTTCTAAGTATGGACTGTACGTAAGATTTCCTATTATACTGCGCCAGTAGTTTGGTGCCTACCTCTCTTATTACAGAATTCAAGACAGAAAACAAGCAGACATATTTTTGAATGCGGCAGAGTATCAATGACAACGGAGTATAACTGTCACTGAGAACTACGTCTTCTAAATCGACGATCTCTCGACGAAATGGTTCTAAAGCTTGGTCCAGCCCTTCGCAAAGGGCTTGTAAATATAAGCCCCGATGTACACTCTCCGAATCTGGAATACGTATAGGATTTTATATAGAAGAGTAACTAATGTTAATGACAAAATTAAAATACCTTCAGTATGTTTTGAACTGTTCGACGTACTATGATCCTTGATAAATTTCCTAATAATATTACATTCTTCAACTATGTCTAATATCTTTTTGAGCAAGACACGTTCGCCGGGATGTAAATACTTTTCGATATCTACGGTCTGAAATCAACGAATATAATTATGACAGTTCGATGCAAATCACGTTGACAGAATTATCTTTTAATTACGTCTGATTCCAATATTTGCAAGGCGTTCGTTGAACATCCCCACAGGGACAATAACACTTCGTGCAACATTTCGTTCAACGAAATATTAGTTTCGTAGAAAAGTAAATAACGTGATTCAAACAGGTTCAGAATCCTCGAAACACATGCAATAATGCAATACACATGTATGAACGGTGTGAGTATCTGAACTTAGAAACGGAGTAGGGATAGTTGATATTTCATTGGTCACAAAATGTATGGTAGAAAATTGTTTCTACCCTCGTAACGGTCGTTTAATTATTTATTATAGGTAGTTGTTTGTTGTTTTGAAAGAAAATAGATAATTCTAGTTTCGCAGTTTGTGCGTGAATACATGTATCATATGATTCGTCGTGTATTATGTGCGCATTGTGCAGCTAGGATATTCAATTCAAGGATTAGGATGATGAAGGAATGATTCTCGAGGTACGTGTATTTTAATTGTTATTTTAAAGTATGCTTTCTTGTAAAACTGAACAATTGAAAGACATTCATTTAGTTATAGTTGAGTTTTCAGTCGTTATTGTCTTTATACATATATAAATACATAAGTAATGAAAACCTGTTTTCATTTTGTAACTACACGTACGTATACATCTTCAGTCTGTGTGTATTTATGCAATGTAGTGTGAAAATTATCTATGTAACATATAGTGTATACGCGTCGTCTTATTATAAATAGTAATATAATTATTCTGATCATGAATGGTATGTCTGATCGTGAACTGTCTGCTTCTACTATCAATTCTTGACGCATGACCACGCGTGACAAACTGCAACAGACCAGTGGAAGAAACATCGACAGAAGCACGTGGTTGAGCTTTCATTGAATTCCTCGTAATTCGAATAAGTATATATATATTTATTAATTGATCCTCGGAGCTTCTGGTAATAATGGTACGTCGTAAAAGACCAGTTCGCGGTGGGAAAAGGAAATTCGAACAGCGACATGATCACCCGAAGCCAAAGAAAGGTAAATTTAACCTAAAGGAATCTTCGTACGTGAAAGAACGAGTCATTAAAAACAATGAGATCGAGAGACGAAGGAAAATGTTGGAAGAGGAAAAATCGAAGCGACGACAACGCGTTGAAAGCGAAAGTTCTGACGACGAACAAGAAAATCCGCTGCAAGATTTGTTAGCTACGTTTTCGAAGACCAACGACCAGAAAGTGGCTGCTATCGAATCTGAAACAGAATCAGAAAGCGACAGTAATAAAGATGAGATCGAGGAAATTGACGAAGTCGACGAGAATCCAGCTGTCCCATCCGAGAATTCGGACGAGGAAGAAGGGCCAGAGACCGACGACGAAGAGGTCAGAATGAAAGAAGACGACGAAGAGGATCCTGAAACGGCTCGAGAGGACATCGGCGACCTGAGAGATCCGTTTTCGATTCATCTTCGCGACGATTTAAGCGACGAACTTTACGAGGCGGTCTCCAACGTCCCACAAATCGTACAGACCTACAGAAGAGCGTGGCCTGTTCTAGGCAATGTTGTATGTGACATCCCAAGACCAAGGGATACAGAAGGTACGACGAAGAAAATGGGTAACTCTGTTCTAGAGAGCAAACAGTTTGCTAGGTGCGGCACCAGCCCTCAGTTAATCGACAGTGTCGATTGGAACAAATTGCACGTAAAATCTCAAATCCACGACAATATTTCAAGAGCAAATTATTCTAATATAAAGGATGATGTGACCAAGAATCCGTCTCCCATGACTCCTTTGCAGAAGGAGTTATTCTCGATAATAAACAATTATCAAGACTTGTATTATCCCGAAAGGACCTATTCCAACGCGGATCAGATAAGATTTGTATACTGCTTGCACGCGATCAATCATTTACTGAAGACGAGAACGAAAGTGTTACATCATAACGCGAAAATAACGAAATCAAAGTGTACGAGCATGGCAGAGATTCCTGACGAATATCGAGATCAGGGTTTGGTGAGACCAAAGATCTTGATAATCGTTCCGTTCAGACATTCGTGTTTGAAAATAGTAGAAACATTAATATCAATTTTAATCGGAGAAGACAAGGGTGGATCTGTAATCAATAAGAACAGATTCATGGAAGATTTTAGTGGGAACGAACTAGCATTGCCAAAATTAAATCCGAAACCAGAAGATTACGAGTTGACTTTCCAGGGCAACACCGACGATACCTTTAAAATAGGAATAGCTATTACGAAAAAGACTTTAAAATTGTATTCAGAGTTTTATTCCTCCGACATAATAATCTCGTCCCTCCTGGGTCTGAGAATACTGATAGGCGCAGAGGGCGAAGCAGAAAGAGACTTTGACTTCTTAGCATCCATAGAATTGATGATTCTCGATCAATCGGAATTGTTTCTGATGCAAAATTGGGATCACATGATGCACGTACTGAATCACATGCACTTGCAACCGAAAGATTCTCACGGGACAGATTTTTCTCGAGTGAGAAGTTGGTCTGTGAACGGTTGGGCGAAATACTATAGGCAAACGTTGATATTTTCGAGTATCAACGTGCCTGAAATTCATGGAATATTTAACAAGAAATGTTACAATTACGCAGGGAGAGTGAAGGTACTAAACCCTATCTCTCCCGGGTCTATATGTCAAGTAGTAGTTCAAGTTCCACAAGTGTTTTACAGATTTCAAGCGTCCGACCATTCTCAAGCCTTGGATCAAAGAATAGAATTCTTTACAACGAAAATACTTCCTCAATACAAGGACGTGATCATGAATCACACGTTGATCTACGTGCCGTCTTATTTCGATTTTGTCAAACTGCGAAATTATTTAAAGAAAGAAGAATACAGTTTTGTACAGGTCTGCGAATATTCGAAAGACGCGAAGGTAGCGAGGGCGAGAGACATGTTCTTTCACAGCGACGCTCATTTTCTCTTGTACTCGGAACGATTTCATTTTTTCCGAAGAGTGAGGGTAAAGGGCATAAGACACATTATATTTTTCGCGCCGCCGACGTTTCCCCATTTTTACACAGAAATGTGTAACTTGATGCGAGAGACTAATCAGAATCCGCGCGCCGGCTCTAAGAGCAACATGACGGTCACCGTTTTGTATTGTAAATACGACGCCATGAAGCTCTCCGCAATTGTGGGCACCGAAAGAGCGTGCAAAATGATCAGATCGGAGAAGACGGTGCACATGCTCATGACCGGTGAATGAGGTATGGACAGCGTTATGTTTTAAGTTTTAGACAATTGTAAATTATCAGATGTACGTAAAAGATAGGATTTACGATCTACATTCTTAGTAATAAAATTTTCACTTTTTACTCTTTCGCTTATTTTCTTTATTAATGGTATACATTTAAAAAAATTAACGGGAACAAAGTTGAATGAACGCCTCGATTTCGTAACAATTACTCGATCTTTGAAATCAACTGGGATGGTATATCAATCCCTTTGAGTACCGAATTATTATTAATTACGACGAGTCTCACTCTTCAGATGTACCCAAAGGGTTAAAGCTATAACAAATCTAAGCGTTTGACGGNACACATGCTCATGACCGGTGAATGAGGTATGGACAGCGTTATGTTTTAGACAATTGTAAATTATCAGATGTACGTAAAAGATAGGATTCACGATCTACATTCTTAGTAATAAAATTTTCACTTTTTACTCTTTCGCTTATTTTCTTTATTAATGGTATACATTTAAAAAAATTAACGGAAACAAAGTTGAATGAACGCCTCGATCTCGTAACAATTACTCGATCTTTGAAATCAACTGGGATGGTATATCAATCCCTTTGAGTACCGAATTATTATTAATTACGACGAGTCTCACTCGTCAGATGTACCCAAAGGGTTAAAGCTATAACAAATCTAAGCGTTTGACGGATACATTTAATCGGTCCTCCTTTAAGCACTCTCGATACGTTAGTAAAATTAATAAATGTCGGAAGTCAGAATGTTCGTAGACGTTTCCTCTGTACTGGAATTAGTTTGTAAGTCTTCGAACGTCGTTATCGGTGAAGTACTCGAAGTCGCGTTAACGCTCTCTACTAAAATAGTTAACAAATCCTTTGGACGACGAATGGTGGTCGTGTTCTCCGGCAAAGGACGATGCTCGCTCGTCACACTTAACGATCTCGTCGTCATTTCTTCTATCTGCGTCTCTGAAAAAGAAAATAATTACTTCGCATTTTTCAGATCCGTGAATCAGACATTTCTCGACAACAAATTAGAACGTGAGCCTAATATTTTGGCAGACCGACGACTGAGAAATTCTGCTTTTACCATTCATAATGGGAGCGACAAGAGTGTTCGGTAATTTAACATTAATGCATTCCGGCTTCGTTCTCATCTTGATGGATGCATCTTTCGGGTCCCAGATGAAAGTATAATACAGAGACAGTAGAATAGCCGTCATGCTAACGAATATAACGTAGGCCATCACCGTCAATACTCGTACCACTAATATTTGCTTGTGCTTTGGCTCGTACAGCTTGTCCCTCCTCTCCTCGCCCGCAAATCGAATTTCATTGTCTTTCCTCTCGTCGCACGCGAATCGCATCTCATTGTCTTTCCTCTCCTCGCTCGCGAACGTACGACTAATGCTCGCCATCACGTTTTGGGCGCTCATCTTTCGCGGTAACTTCATCCTCGGTTCACGTTTCAACGCGCAGAACGTCAAGCTCGAGCAGATTTCGTATCGCAACGACGTTTCATAGTACTTGGATTTTCGTCGAACGTGGGAAGCTAGCGGCCACGCGTTACCTCTCGCTGAGAGCGTTCATGGAAACATTGCCCCGTTCCTTCTATATATAATTTTCCCCGATTGTTTATATTTATGAACACTCGGTAAACTTCGCAGGTTTATTACGAGCTTTACAGGCTTCGGAGCCCGAGCGCATCTCGCGTCGACCACTACCCTCCTGCACGGCGCGTGTTTACACCCGAGATAGATTCCTACTGATTTCTGACAGAAATGTTTGATGATCTTGCGCGATCCATACGTTACGAGCGTTCACTTACGCCGGTTCTCGGGTAGAGAAAACGAGTGCTGGTTTATACCGGCTGGACGTTTCCGAGCCGAACACTGTAGGTACCGGAAGCGACGATAAGGGATGTGGCAACTTGGCCGGAATTAGCGAGAAAGAATGTAAACTGTTCGTCCGTACGCGAGGGAATACTCGGTGCCAACGTTCCCACTGTTATAACTATTTCCGTCCCTCGACAGAGGAATCGACGTTTCCTACCAATGCAGCTACTAAAAAACACCCCCGCCTAGTAGCGATGATACCGAAGAGCTTTCACTGCGCAAGTCTCGGAACCTTGACTCATCCCGTTTCGTTTCGCAAGCTTCAAGGGCTGCTCGACTTTACGGGTTTCGCCGTGGCAAATACCCTTAAACTGATATACTCACTAGCCTCGTTTTATGTAAAAAGCTTAGAGATCTTCGCGCGTTCCGATTGCAAGTTGTTACCAGCCGAGACGACGACGCGTGGAGGAAGGATACCAGTTTAATGACTTTAATCATTACTTTCTCTTACTCCGATTAAAATAAGTCTTTTAACGTCAATAATTGTACAGCAGGATTAGATAATAGACCATACTCTTGCAGAGATTGTAGCCAGGACGATCTCGATAGGGAATACACATCGATCTCGACCGACGACGATTTGTCTTTACATTTGATAAACCAGTCGATGACAACGATCAAAGGTCGGTCAGTGTCACGGACGCGAAAGGATCTTGCTGGGCTAATACAATTTATGATGGAACGGATAAAAATCATTTATATAAAATGGATAAAAATCATGAACTGAAGTGCTTCCGTGGAAGCGACGAATTAAATGCTTGCGCAAGCATTTTACGTAAGTTCGTGTCGTTCGAAGTTAATACTCGTCACGCTCTTTCTAAACGGGACATGCTCCCCGGTCTCGTAACGAATACCATTTATATAAACGCGATCCTGTTTCAATTAATGGAAGTCGGGAAGTTATAAAAGGTCGTAAAGTACAGTCGAACCCTATAGGTTTCCGTTTCGAGAGCAACGTGACTTTAACGATAATCTCGTTTTACGAAGGAGGCGCGCCTTTATTTTAATAGCATTTAAGACGTCGTTCTTCGATCACTCCGGGGACAAACATAGCGTTACGATCAGTAAGTCACCGTTCGATGGTGAATTCGATATCTAATACAAAGGGAAAAATGCATTTCCTTTCCCCGGGGACTCGTTTCATTTATTTCGACGAAGGATAGATTTTCGAGCGAAGTTAACGAACGATTGCCCAAATCGGTTGAGAACGATCTTTCACAGAAATCGTGAAATCTTTGTAACGATGCAAAAGAAGCCATAACGGATCGACCTGACCCTGTTTCGGTTATTACGCGGATAATCATCGTAGGCCAATCCATTCTATCTATCCTTTTTCTAAGGTTTTAATCACGACTTTTCATTACACGTTTCTATTATTGCCTTTTACCGAAATTCTACTGGTCACGAGACGCAAGGTATGAGGAGTCGAGCTACGATTTACAAAGTGTTTACCTTTGGAATTTTGCGCAGCATTCTGCTCCGCACGTGACTCTTTTAATTGCTTAGAATATTTTAGCCGATTTGCATAATCCATCTCGTATGCGGAACTCGTAGCCGGTCGGTCGTTTATACCATCGACGATATCCGTGCGATCTTTATTTTCCTTCGTATCAACATTTCCTTCATCACTTCTCATAGCGATATTTATAAATTCCCCGTCCGGCGCGTTCGCGTACCGAGGCGTTTCGAGTTCGGTCTTAAAGCTTGACACGACTCGCGTCTCTCCAAATTTCTCTCGACCGACGCTTTCCGTCTTCTTCAGAATATTTGGAGGCGAATCATACGCGGGGTCGTGTCTGCCGATCGTCAAACGGTCATTATTCGCTTCGCCTCCAGAAATAGTCGGAGATTCCAGCGTCTGAAACGAGCCATTGTTATTCAACAAACGATTCATAATTATCGAGGAATGTCTTCGAACTTTTCCTCCTGTCTTCCCCTTCTCCGTGCCGTTGAGAGACTCGATCGCCTTACTCTGCAGAACTTCGATCAAGTAGTTTTTCAACGAGGACAGAGTTTTATTTAATTCCGTACGTTCCTCGGCGCGGTCCTCGGCGGGACCGTCCTGCTCTGTCATCGGAACAGGAAATTCGAGACGCGTATAGGAATTGTCTTTGATACCGCGACCGGAGAAGAAATTCGTATGATTTTTATGATGACGATGATGAAACGGTTCGTCCTCTTCCATGGGATCGCCCCTCAAGAACTCGATTTCGGGGTCGGCGGAGAGCGGTCCCGGTCTTCGTAGGAGCGTCGGGTTCGGCGGTTCCCAAAGGAATATGTAGTACGCGCTCAGGACGATGGCTACGAAACTCACGGAGAACATGTAAGCCATCACGGTGACCAGACGTATTATCTTCTTGGTCCCCCGATTCTCGAACATGTCGTCCTTCTTCGCGGCGTCGCCGCCTCCTTCCTGAGGAGCCTCCTCGTTCCCCGACATCCTCGCTCGACTCTTCTCTCACCGAGCTCTACGAAATTCAATTGCCGATCGGACTCGGACTTCCGAGCTGCTCCATCTCTCTCAATCCTCGATCTTGTTCCCGTCGCCGTCGAACATCTTCTTCCGCGTAGTCGTCATCTCACAGGAGCACGAATTCACGTTTCACGTCAGCTTCGAAGGACGACTTCGCCGTGGAATTAAAACGCATCAGGGGAATCCTTCACTTCCACTCTTCATTCGATTCGGGAGAGCAATGCGGGAATCTAACCGATCGTAAACGTGTCACGGTTTATTTAACGCCGAGGGGGAACGCACTTCGTGGGATGCGCTTCGACGGGGAAAGCACGTAAGACTGCAGTTCTGTTCAAACGTTTGTAGTAAAGTTCGCTCCTTCACCACGTGTTAGAACCGCGCGCAAGCGTTCTCAAGCCGCACTACGTACCGTGCAGGAGATTATTTTTCACTCGCGAATCTATTAGACTATCGTCCCCCGCCGGGACGACGACGTCCAAAGAGTTTATCCATCGGAACGGTTAAAATTTGTTCCACACGTTCTCCCAACTGTTGTTATCATTTTGCACGAATAAACTTCCGGAAAATTCCGGATTCTCCTGCTGACTGCCCGACGGTTTTTCCTTCTCGTCCTCGCAGAGTATCAAAGGTTTCCCCAGGACTATCGTCTCCGACGATTTCGTTTTGTCGTTCGTCCACGCGTACAACAATTCCTCGTTCTGCTCCACTTGCTCGTTCGAGCTGTTCTTACTTAATTGCGAAACGGACGGTTTCATGTTATTGCAACGACATATTTCTAAAGAAGTATTGACGGCGATCGTGTTCTTCTCGCAATGATTCGCGAGGCTCCTCGCACTGCAATTTGCGTCCTCGAGCTGCGTCGGCAGATCCTGAAAACGTTCACAAAAATTTACGATCGTTTGAAATACGCAAAATAATCTACGACTGTACCTCGGACCGCGATGGATCGCGGTTCTGCGCGCTCGGTTCCGAATTCGACTGCGAGCTCTCGTTTATTTGGGAATTGGGCGTGTACGATAAATTGGGGACGCATTGCTGATTGCTCAAAATCGTGAACACCTGCGTTAACAGGTCGTTCGAGCCCTCGGAACAAGGTATCGGGATAGACGTCTGAGCGTTTTGTCGGGCGATCAATGAATTCAAAGCCGGCATCAACGCTGGCGCGTAAAGCAACACGGCGAGCCTTTGGAGAAAATCGGCAAGCATAAAATTAATGTGAATATGCATCGTCTACCAGAAAATTGTATGTAGAAACAAAAATATTTTTATACACATCGCATCAAAAGCTGAGCGCAGATCGCAATACTTAAATAAATAATCTAATTATCAGCGTTCCAATAATTCATTAGACGTAGTAAGGGACGGACTGACCTCGCGTCTAGCGTATTACCGTACGACTGTTATTTCATCGGTCGTGTCTCGTACCTCAATAATTGAATGGTGAAACCATTTGGGTCTAGCAGTGGATTCCAATCAGGAGATCGTACCATGGGAGCGTAGGCAGTGTGAACGTTGCTACGCGGCGTCGGATTTTTTTTGTGCACCTCTTTCCTCTGTTTCTCGAGCATCCGCGCGGAATGTCTCGAGGATTCGTTCGAGCAACGCGACGACTTCTTTCCGTAATTGTTCCAGTAATTGTGATTGGCTTGCGACGTTTGAGAATTATCTTTTCTACGGGCGTCGGTGTTCTCGAAACACTTCGTCCTCTTGGCTAGAACTAAAGAAAAGCAATTTTCTAAAACGAGCTCCGAGCGATTATCGTGTTTTTTTCTTTGAGACGCGTTCGTCTGTACATTTTCCATCGGTGTTCGGCTGTTGATGAGACGTCGATTGCTCGATCTCGGACTCCCGTCTGCAAGCGTCGTTGTTCAACTTCGGTCCTATTATCGGCTGAAATATTGCCGTGTTTATGGGTTTGCTCTGCTTATGATCTTCCTGTTTAATGTTGTAGTCGGTGTAGTAACGCGTTTCCGGTTCGTGTTTCTTCTCCAACGTCTGGCATACTTCCATCGAATTCTTTTGACGGTCGATAGGACCGGGCATGTTTATAAAATACACGTAATAAATTCCATTAATTCGTCCCATACCGCGTGAAAACTTTGTAAATATTGAAACGCTATAGAATCGATTTTTATACCTTCTGACCGTCCAGGGAACCGAAATACTTTTTTGGATCGCCGAAAATCGTTTTAGCAGGGTCACACTCGTTTATCGTTTTATCCTTCTGTACCTGCAAAAGGGATTTTCAACTAAAGTTTTTAGAGATGATTTTATTTGATATTACTTTAGGGTCGTGTTTCGCGAAATCGTTTAATCGTGCCGGATCGTGCGGGAGAATCACGGCGACGTTGTGCATCGAACATACCGCCGTGGAATCGCTACTCGGGTTTCTCGATCGATACAGATTTTCGGGGTCCTTTATGGGATAAACGTCGTTTTGCAAGTTCTGTAAAATTACAATGCTCTCTGACATTTTCCGTTATTTCCTCGATTAATCGGGAAATACCTGAGACGAATTCTTATATTTCATCCATTCGGTGTCGACGAACGTTTTACCGAACGAATCTTTATTTTTCCTCGACGCGTAGTGTTTCCTCCTCGACGCATTAATCTGTTCTTGATTATTTTTGTACTGATTTCTGGAGCACGACCCAAAAAAGTTTCCGTATTTCGCGAGGGAGCATTCCTTCCAGTTCACGTCTGTTTGCGACTTTGTACAGTATCACGCGTTAGAGTTAGGTATAATTTTATTAACGACGCGGTGGTGCAGTTAGAGGCAAAGTACCGATTGATGCACGATGTTGAAGCCACGCGTCAAAGCAGGGATCAACATCTTCGTCCTCGCCAATTCCCTTTCCATAGCTATGTACCTCTCTTCCATCTGTCTTACGTACTCCAATAATTGTCGGTTGGGTGCATTTCCGTAGTTGCTGTAATATCGATTAAAATTCAATTGTATTTAATAAATCTAAATTGCTTAATTTTTAGACTGCCGACATTAATCGCGCCCAAACGTCTTTAAAAAGTCACGTGTGATCAGCAGATCATATCAAGAGTGTATGACATGTAATGTACTCGTCAATTTTTATAGATATTTCGGGTTTCCGGTCGTCTAAAGCGTAATCGATTCGATCTACTAACGTTTGAAGATACAGATTATTATTAGCGCGGATGCGGTCACTGTCATCCATGAGGATGAAATTTAAATCGAGCATCAATCCATCGTTTCTCGAGGACGTGGGCAGAGGTATGCTCGTCAATTCAGTGAACGGTATCCCGTGTCTTTGATTAGCAGATAATTGGCGAATAAATTCGTTGCGTCTTCTTTGGTCGTGATGATTATCCACGGGCTCTAAGAAAATGCGTCGACCGAACATACTTGTCAATTTTACGTAGCAGTCGTTTCACGAGGAATTTAGACGAGCCCCGGTTACGATCGAAATTATTTTTTTTTTTTTAACTTTTGTTTAGGTTGTGTTCTCTATCGTTCGTCTTTTTGCCAAAGGTTTGCTGTTTCGAATTTTTGCAGTACCAATAAAATGCCAATTTATCGTTAAGCACTGGAGTTACAAGGAAAATATGTAGAACCTTTCTTGTAGAGGCCACCAGCGCCTACAACTTTTGTATAAAACATTTCTCGCTATCCTTAATACCTAATTAAAAAATTGTTCATTGCGAAAGCTCTTTTCTCTCTCTGTTTTCATAATTTCGAGCCGAGCTCGTCGGTGCGCCGTTTACCGACTTCCTAGTCGATACAGTAGCTTGTGTTTCAAGGAGAAATTGATTTTTCCTCTCTCTGAAGAGAAGCTATATGTCATCTTGAGTCATCTACCAAAAGATCAGTAATAAAATCAGGTATTTAACTACTTCTTGAAAGTGCAAGGAAGTTAAAGGATTTTTAATACTTCGGATTTTAATAATCGACTCGAGGTTTTTGATTGTCATGTTCAACAGATCGAAACTTTAATGACAATCCAACTTTCAGGAATTTACGTTTACAGTTGTCACTTACCAAACATTTGCCGTCGGTAGCAAGTTCGATTTTATCGTGTGACTCGTTTAGTAATTAAATTTAGTCACAACGGGGGCTGAACAGTCAATCATGTCCGTCTCTCAGATGGAAAGTATCCTTTTCTGAATATTTATACTCTTGGATAGGTTAAATCAAACTTCATCAGTCGATTTCATATCATCCATTGTAAAGATTTTATTAACAAATAGAGAATTTTAATTGTAGCTTGATCTATCAATTGCACAGTTTTGTCGCGATTTCTCGAGCCACATCAAATCTCAAGTAATTGCATTCATTACATTCCAAAGTGTACACATCCAGAAATATTCCACAAGTGTTTTCCTAAATCGAAATAAAGGAAATTTATTCAACCTAAAATTTGCTGTCAAGGAGTTAGAAAGAAATTCAAAGAAATGCGAGAAGGAAGAGAAAGTGGAGAAGGCCAAGATAAAGAAGGCTATTCAGAAAGGAAATATGGAAGGTGCACGTATTCATGCAGAGAATGCGATTCGCCAACGCAATCAAGCGCTCAATTATTTGCGTATGAGCGCGAGGGTAGATGCAGTGGCCAGCAGAGTACAAACTGCTCTGACAACACGTAAAGTGACACAATCAATGGCTGGTGTTGTCAGAGCCATGGATGCAGCAATGAAGTCGATGAATTTAGAGAAAATTTCAGGTAACAAAGAATTTTTATATTGGAAACGGTCAGTGGTTAAAAATCATGCAATCAGTGGATTATAATTTTAATATCAGGCCTGATGGACAAGTTTGAGAGTCAATTTGAAGATCTGGACGTACAGAGTTCGTACATGGAAAATGCTATGTCTCAGACTACTACAACCAATGTACCACAAAATGATGTCGACTCCTTGTTGCAACAAGTCGCAGACGAGGCTGGGTAAGTGCTGGCCGTATTACTAAATAAATGTCTTGTGTCTTCGATGATTACTGTGAATAACTTTGATGCTTATATTCCTCTACAGTCTGGAATTGAATATGGAGTTGCCGTCTGGACAATTAGGCAGCATAGGCGCTACTAGTACTGTCAGTCAAGAACAGGATGAGCTCACACAGCGATTAGCAAAACTTCGTGAATAGTAACATTCTCTACAGGCTAGTCACAGAGCACAGACACGCAGAGAGTGAGAAACACACGTGCTTAATCGCTATGATTAGTATTAATTTATCCAAAAGGAAATACGCATAAGAGCATTTTTTAAAATATACTTTATTATCCTAACAGTATATTTTTCTCCGTATTCGTTTATTCCGATAGAATTACTTTGATAACAATGTAAAAAAAAAAAAAAATAGAGATTTAATCTATTTTATACGCTTTATATAGCGTTGATTAAATATTTCCAGCTATGTATATGACACGGTAATGCTCGTATAATGTTTACTGTAAATGTGCACGTTTAACGATATGAACTCTATATGAAACATTGGCGAAATAGGATTTAATCGCTACCGATCGCAAAACTTCTCTCCAGTCAATATATTATTATCCTCTTTAAAATGTACATTTACTGTAACATATACATATTATAAATAAGTGTATCAAAGTGTTCTGTAAAGGCTTACTCGCTGTTCAGCAATGAAACAACTTATTATTAATATAAAGTATGTATTCAAAATATATTTCTTAGTTGGAGAAAAGTTTTTATAATACAGAACTTTTGTACCATATAATACGCGGGGATATTATTAAAGAATACCATTTTTAACTCTTACACATAATTAATTTCTTAAACTGCTGTTAACAAGAAATATTGTTTTATATATATGAGAATCTTTTATTGCTTGGGCGATAATTGTTTAGCATACTTCATGAATAGGCAGTTCTGATGATGAGTTAAATTTATTGTAAAGTGCAATTTATTGTACATATTTGTTTTATAGAAATAAATTTTTATGATGAACATCTCGAAGTAGCGTCAGTCCCGATTTGGATTTTTATTGATTACAACCATACTCGTTAACATATCGTAATGAAACTTTGGGGACATTTAGAGAGACCCTTTTTGAACATGTTTCTATATTTTTGTCAAAATCGGTACGCCAAAAACTGAGATATTTGCATTTCTTTCTAAATCGTCTCGGTTTTGCCCTGCATTTGAACGTGTGGCACCATCTAGCGGTTGAAGTCTTGAACTAAGCGTTTTAGATGTACGAAGTAAAATGCCTGGCATTTGAACGTGTGGCACCATCTAGCGGTTGAAGTCGCGAACTAAGGCGTTTTTACTTCGTACTCCAGAATGATTTAGAAAAAAATGCAAATATCTCGGCTTTTGACGTACCGATTTTGACAAAACTATAGAGGCATGATCAAAAAGGGTCTCTCTAAATGTCCACTAAGTTTCATTAAGATATGTTAACGATTATAGTTGTAATAAATAAAAATCTAAATCGCTGCTGAAACTTGTCAGAAAAATTATTTCTTTTTACTTCGTACTCCAGAACGCTTAGTTCGCGAGTTCATTCCGCTAGATGGTGCCACACGTTCAAATTCCAGGCAAAACGAGACGATTTAGAAAAAAATGCAAATATCTCAGTTTTTGACGTACCGATTTTGATAAAACTTTAGAGGCATGTTCAAAAAGGATCTCTCTAAATGTCCCCGAAGTTTCATTAAGATATGTTAACGATTATGGTTGTAATAAATAAAAATCCAAATCGGAACTGAAACTTGTCAGGAAAATTATTTCTTTTTACTTCGTAAATCTTCTCATTCCATGTAAACATGATTCATTGTAAGATTTACACTTTGACCTTCTACCAAGCCTCCGCGGATTTATAGAGAATTCATTCATTCCTTTCTGTCTCGTAAATTTCAGTAATCATAAAGTTCGTCGAGAACTACACAAGAAGAAAGTGTAACAGTGTTTGTACGTTCAAAACGCACACATTTCCGTGTACTGTCACCTGCTGTCATTCTTGGGAGTAACCTCGACGTAGTCTTCGTTATTAAACTCCTACGTGAGATTATGAGAGATTATTGCATCAATCCATTTGATACGTAACAAGAAAAATGTTTTCGAGCGGGCCGAATTACACGAAATTGAAGACGCATCTGCGTCTGGCGATAAATCGGTTAAAATTACTGGAAAAAAAGAAGACCGAGCTGGCTCAGAAGGCCCGGAAAGAAATAGCCGATTACATCGTCGCAGGTAAGATCGAAAGAGCGAAAATACGGGTCGAACACATCATCAGGGAAGATTATATGGTCGAGGCGATGGAACTGATCGAAATGTATTGTGATCTCCTCCTCGCGCGTTTCGGATTGATCCAACAAATGAAGTAAGCGATCGTGCCACTGCAGAAACTAGACAGTGGAATAAATCAAATTTCTATTGACACTAATACGTTTCCAGGACATTGGACGAAGGACTGGCAGAAGCTATTTCCACAATAATTTGGGTTGCTCCTAGGATGCAGACCGACGTTCAGGAAATGAAAGTTATAGCGGACATTTTGTCGTCAAAGTATGGTAAACAATTTACAGACGCGTGTAGGGAAGAAGCCGTGCAGACGATCTCAGAAAAATTGAAGCACAAGATGAGCGTTCAATCACCCTCTAAGCTTCTCGTAGAGAAATATCTCATAGAGATTGCAAAGAATTATAATACTACATACGAGCCAGATCCACAGGTAAAGATAAAGCACATTACATTAATTTGTTATTTTTATACTTATATTAATTGTAACATTGCAGGTGATGGCAGAAGGCAAAGATGCTCTGTTGATAGATGTTGGAAATAACGGAGAAAGAAATAATTTGGACACCGCTTGTGGAGGCTTTCCTCAACCAGCAGGATTTATTGGTTTCCCTCAACCTCCACTATTACCAAATCCAGCAGCTAATTTCATTGTAAATAATTCTATCTTATTTAAGTTGGCTCTTCTAATTTGCATATCTCTGACAAAATTAATTGTTCCATAGAATTCAGAGAAGGGACCCATCGGATTTGTAGCACCTTCGGGACCTCCTGAAAGTAAAGATCAAAATCTTCCTTACAATCCTGTCTCATACAACATTCCCTTGGACAACTCGAATGGAAATAGACCTGTAAGTATTACAGTATGAGAATTGTTCGTCTGTTACTTCAAGATAAATAATGAATTCTTATTTATTAAGGAAAATGATTTACCGCCGCCGTATGGTTCGTTTCCACCTGATTTAAATAAAGAGGTAATTCCGCAATGAAATGGAAAGTACAGTTATACAAGTTGTTCAGTTTCTTTTGATTTATTACATTATTATTTTACATTGCAAATGTATTTCGTTGATTATATTTATCATATATATGTTTATTTATGATTTCTTATTACAGTCTGACCAGAAACCAAAACCGCAACCGCGATCGAAAATGCCGATGAATGATTTTCAGCTTCCAGATTTGCCAGCCGTGCCGTCCGAGAACGACTTACCGTCGAATAATCCGTCTACCAGCGAAGACGTCGACTTCGACGATTTAATGAAGCGTTTCGAGGACTTAAAAAAAAGAAAATAGTTTCTCGTTTACGAGAAAACTTATTGCACACAAGCGTATTTTAGATGCAAAGTTTAACATCAATTACGGTTGGTAATCAAGGATCCTTCAAACGGACATCGAAAAATAATTTTGACTATGGTAATCGAGAAGCTTGTATTATATAAGAAACTCTATGTAAAAAACAAATGTAAGATAGCAATTCACAACGGTTAGTGTCTACAGAGATTGTGATAAGAAGTTCGCAAGCTTATTTTTAAATGCTTTTATTGTTTTGTATGCATAAATAAATATACATACAATATTATTGTCATACATACACCGTCAATATTTTTTTTAAATTACACAATAGACAATATTTAATTTTCCCAATCTTCGCAATTCTGAAATAAAATTTCAACAGTTAATTTCGATTTATAATTCCTATCCACGAATAGAAAATACTTACCTGCTGCCCCTTCTCAGCCAAGCAAGTTAACAAGTTCTGCGAGAATTCGCACTTTTCTCGTTTTTTATATTCCATATATCGGAAGCATTCGCTGATCGATCCTTCGATAAAATCTTTCAACTCTGGGTCTTGAATATTTTGGCTCATCAACGGGATCACTAAATCTTTGTCCGGAAACCCCTTCTGGTCCACCTATCGTTTAACAAATAATAACGACGCTTAAAACTAATGAAACTTTAATATTTAAACACAATATCATACGTACAGCATGTAATTCACTGAAGAAACATTGTACAACGCACTGTAACAAATTTAAACATAGATTATCAAATGAATAAAATGAACAAATAATCGACTCTTACTCCTTGTTCTCGGTCTGCACCGTCACTGTTATTAAACCGAGTGTTCCCATTGTTCATACGCGTGTCTCGCGAATTCCAAGAGTCGCGATCATTAGTTTTACGATTGTTCCTCGTATTTTGTGAATCCCTGACATTTCCATTGATCGAACGATCAGACGAGTAAGTATTCGTGTTGCCATTCTTATCAGGATTCCTGTAGATGAGTCAATCATCAGATCTTATTTCGTAATTTACTTCTTAGCGATTCAAATCACACCTGTTATCTCTCTGGTTGCTCATCGACTGATTGTACGATCTATTGTCGTCCTTTTTATAATAGAAATTTTTATCGTACACATTTTCCTCGGAACTGGAAGTGCTGTCCGAATTGCTGGACTCATCCATGGACATAGAATCCTCCCCGTTATCCGCGTTCGAACCGGCGTGACGATTTCTGCACGTCTTTAATATCTTTTGAAAATGCGCGTCTATTTGTTGATTCCCGGAACGACATCTCAATGACTGAAAATAATCAAAGCAGTGAAAAATATTACCGTATAATGCATAGCCGATTTTTCAAGAGTGACGTACTGCTCCTCCGCGAAACAAGAACAAAATGATGAAACACAAAGCAAACGGAGCGATATTTTTCATGGTACCCGTCGTCTGCACGAATTAACTTACGATTATTGAAACCGTGTTCCATTCGGCCAAATATATAGACGAAATTAACAGGAAAACATGGAGCTGCGCTAATTAACTTGTCAATCTATCCTTGAAAAGAGTTTGAGTTCAGCGCACGTTTACGGTGACACACGGCGTATCGCGAATTATTCTCTTCCGCTTTATACGTGAATTGTGTAATTCTGTATGAAACGTATGACACGTTTTTCATTGTCTTTTTGTTACCCTTTCATAGCCAGGAAAACCGATTTCATAACGCTGAACAAAAAGAATTAGGGACGCGCATTGTGCCATTCCGATTGTTTTTTTAATCTATAGAAACGCGGGAGTAGAACGATTTTATATAGATATAATTAAAGACGTAATGCGATTTGCCGCCAATTAGTTTGTNGAGCCAGATCCACAGGTAAAGATAAAGCACATTACATTAATTTGTTATTTTTATACTTATATTAATTGTAACATTGCAGGTGATGGCAGAAGGCAAAGATGCTCTGTTGATAGATGTTGGAAATAATGGAGAAAGAAATAATTTGGACACCGCTTGTGGAGGCTTTCCTCAACCAGCAGGATTTATTGGTTTCCCTCAACCTCCACTATTACCAAATCCAGCAGCTAATTTCATTGTAAATAATTCTATCTTATTTAAGTAGGCTCTTCTAATTTGCATATCTCTGACAAAATTAATTGTTCCATAGAATTCAGAGAAGGGACCCATCGGATTTGTAGCACCTTCGGGACCTCCTGAAAGTAAAGATCAAAATCTTCCTTACAATCCTGTCTCATACAACATTCCCTTGGACAACTCGAATGGAAATAGACCTGTAAGTATTACAGTATGAGAATTGTTCGTCTGTTACTTCAAGATAAATAATGAATTCTTATTTATTAAGGAAAATGATTTACCGCCGCCGTATGGTTCGTTTCCACCTGATTTAAATAAAGAGGTAATTCCGCAATGAAATGGAAAGTACAGTTATACAAGTTGTTCAGTTTCTTTTGATTTATTACATTATTATTTTACATTGCAAATGTATTTCGTTGATTATATTTATCATATATATGTTTATTTATGATTTCTTATTACAGTCTGACCAGAAACCAAAACCGCAACCGCGATCGAAAATGCCGATGAATGATTTTCAGCTTCCAGATTTGCCAGCCGTGCCGTCCGAGAACGACTTACCGTCGAATAATCCGTCTACCAGCGAAGACGTCGACTTCGACGATTTAATGAAGCGTTTCGAGGACTTAAAAAAAAGAAAATAGTTTCTCGTTTACGAGAAAACTTATTGCACACAAGCGTATTTTAGATGCAAAGTTTAACATCAATTACGGTTGGTAATCAAGGATCCTTCAAACGGACATCGAAAAATAATTTTGACTATGGTAATCGAGAAGCTTGTATTATATAAGAAACTCTATGTAAAAAACAAATGTAAGATAGCAATTCACAACGGTTAGTGTCTACAGAGATTGTGATAAGAAGTTCGCAAGCTTATTTTTAAATGCTTTTATTGTTTTGTATGCATAAATAAATATACATACAATATTATTATCATACATACACCGTCAATATTTTTTTTAAATTACACAATAGACAATATTTAATTTTCCCAATCTTCGCAATTCTGAAATAAAATTTCAACAGTTAATTTCGATTTATAATTCCTATCCACGAATAGAAAATACTTACCTGCTGCCCCTTCTCAGCCAAGCAAGTTAACAAGTTCTGCGAGAATTCGCACTTTTCTCGTTTTTTATATTCCATATATCGGAAGCATTCGCTGATCGATCCTTCGATAAAATCTTTCAACTCTGGGTCTTGAATATTTTGGCTCATCAACGGGATCACTAAATCTTTGTCCGGAAACCCCTTCTGGTCCACCTATCGTTTAACAAATAATAACGACGCTTAAAACTAATGAAACTTTAATATTTAAACACAATATCATACGTACAGCATGTAATTCACTGAAGAAACATTGTACAACGCACTGTAACAAATTTAAACATAGATTATCAAATGAATAAAATGAACAAATAATCGACTCTTACTCCTTGTTCTCGATCTGCACCGTCACTGTTATTAAACCGAGTGTTCCCATTGTTCATACGCGTGTCTCGTGAATTCCAAGAGTCGCGATCATTAGTTTTACGATTGTTCCTCGTATTTTGTGAATCCCTGACATTTCCATTGATCGAACGATCAGACGAGTAAGTATTCGTGTTGCCATTCTTATCAGGATTCCTGTAGATGAGTCAATCATCAGATCTTATTTCGTAATTTACTTCTTAGCGATTCAAATCACACCTGTTATCTCTCTGGTTGCTCATCGACTGATTGTACGATCTATTGTCGTCCTTTTTATAATAGAAATTTTTATCGTACACATTTTCCTCGGAACTGGAAGTGCTGTCCGAATTGCTGGACTCATCCATGGACATAGAATCCTCCCCGTTATCCGCGTTCGAACCGGCGTGACGATTTCTGCACGTCTTTAATATCTTTTGAAAATGCGCGTCTATTTGTTGATTCCCGGAACGACATCTCAATGACTGAAAATAATCAAAGCAGTGAAAAATATTACCGTATAATGCATAGCCGATTTTTCAAGAGTGACGTACTGCTCCTCCGCGAAACAAGAACAAAATGATGAAACACAAAGCAAACGGAGCGATATTTTTCATGGTACCCGTCGTCTGCACGAATTAACTTACGATTATTGAAACCGTGTTCCATTCGGCCAAATATATAGACGAAATTAACAGGAAAACATGGAGCTGCGCTAATTAACTTGTCAATCTATCCTTGAAAAGAGTTTGAGTTCAGCGCACGTTTACGGTGACACACGGCGTATCGCGAATTATTCTCTTCCGCTTTATACGTGAATTGTGTAATTCTGTATGAAACGTATGACACGTTTTTCATTGTCTTTTTGTTACCCTTTCATAGCCAGGAAAACCGATTTCATAACGCTGAACAAAAAGAATTAGGGACGCGCATTATGCCATTCCGATTGTTTTTTTAATCTATAGAAACGCGGGAGTAGAACGATTTTATATAGACATAATTAAAGGCGTAATGCGATTTGCCGCCAATTAGTTTGTCGGTCCACCGATTTATTCCAACCGATCGATCGGACATCGACGGGTGGGAGAACGATCTGAAAGTCAGAGGTAATACGAAAGCGATCGCAAAACAAAACTTAGTCGCTGACAGGTATTTGTGAGAATTTTACGAGTGAATCGATATCAGAATCACGAAATGCACATTAAACTTCTTGTAAGTAAAGAACTAATTCATAAAAGTTTCCTGTTCAGATCTATACATCCCTCGAACTTCAGTTTTTAATATCAAAATTGAACTTCGACGAAGATTTCGTTTGAAACCGTTTCTTCGACGCTCGTACCATTTATCTCAAAATATATTTTCTCTTCGATATATATATTCTTCTTTATTCATTAAAATTGTCATAAAAGACAAAGTAAACGAACTGTCAGTGTTCGATCACAAGAGATCAATGAACCACGGAAGCGCGTGAAAGCGAAACTAATTGAAGATCAAAGACAAGTATATCAAGTCCAGAATATCAATAACTTGTCTTTCGGTTCGAAAATCTCAATTTGATTTAAATATTTATTTAATACACATTTTTACTTCAGTTTTATATACATATGTAATAACTATCTTTACGTTATTCTAATCTGTTTAGTTTGTACTGAACGCGGTTCTTACATTCGCGATCGACGTTTCGTGGGCTGACAATCAACGATCTCACGGAAAGAGCAAACAATTATTATTGAATCACAGTCACGATGCGAAACCGATAAGTAGGAAGTACAATGAAAAGCTGCGAGCGCAAAAGTCCAAGGGAGACAAATCGGTAATGGATAAGCGTGGCAAAGTGCACAGAGAAGAGACTTTAGACCCGTGGAACTTGTCGACCGATGCGGATCGCATACAATTTCAAATAGAAGGCCACAAGGGACCGCAGACGTATATATTTGGATTCGATACTGGATACGGGTATATAATCGTTTTTATATTCAATTGATTAATTTCATGTGCGGGGAATAAAATTGCCAGTTTCCACGACTATTTTATAAAAATTAGATTTATTCATTTCTTACAAACGCTCAGTTTAAAATCTGCATACGTACATACACAATGTAAATCGTTACACATTCGTAAGAAATATTTAACTTACACGCGATACGTACAATTATTTCCAGGAAAAATAGACAATACAGATTAGAAGAGAGGCACCGGAACGGTACGATAAAGGGACAGTACGGCTATTACGACGCGATGGGTAAATTAAGGAGAGTCAAATACATTGCCAGTCCTCTGGAAGGGTACACGGAAATACATCACGAGAGTAACGTGCAAAGGATAGAAAAGTAATTATAAATTTGTTCAATGCATAATTTTAAGATCAACCGCGTACCTAAAAAAAAAAAAACAATTCGTGGGATCAAATCCTTTATTTAATAACGATAACTGCATAAGAAAATTAATCACAAATAAAATGAACTGATAGAGAGATTACATATTCACGAATCACACGTTTGCGAGATGTGGATATGTACGTGTGTTTTTCTGTACAATTACATTGTACTCGCCGGCTTTCAAAAGTGTTCAATAAATATAAAGTAAAAATATATTAAGGTAAAATGATAGACGTATGTTAAAAAAAAATCTCAATTTGTGCATCGATGAACAATTACTTATGTATAAAAAAGGTACGACTTTCAAACTAAATAAATAGCTTCAAAACAACATTTAAAAACTTGTAAGTTCCATCGGAATGTTTCCCAATAATTTAAAAGAATTGCATCTCTTTTTAACAGTTGCCACTCTTACATTCCAAAAATTTACAAGTTCGAACTAAACTAAAACGGATCGTTAAGTCTCCGAAACGTTAACAAAAATCATAGAGAAACAAAAACAGCTAATGATCTAACATGCTATGTTAATCGTAACAATACGCGTCTTTGAAACGTTCGACTATATCTTCGCGCAAAGTTCCTTCGAAGTACTGTATACCCGTGATCTAGAACTAATGACCCGTTACAACCCGCTACTAAATTAGATTAGCAATGACCGTTACACCCACTAAAGACCACCGTTTGACCCACCACTAAGAATTATAGTTAACGCGTCGACTGTCAGTGGAAGATTATATAGATTTACTTTTACTGAATTTTTGCGTAACGTTCGTACACAATAAATAGCGATCGAGCTTGATATGCGTATGACGGTCAACGCGTTAATAGGAATATGCGGATCGTCCCGAGTTTCAAGAACGAACGGAAGAATTCGAACAAAATTAGAAGACGTATTAGGATGGAGATTCTAAAATTGTTGAGAACCGAAGACTCGATTACGGTTCCTAAACAGGCCCAAATTTTACCGTCCCGCTTCAATTCTGTGATCTCTCGGGTACTCGCACATGCCTAATAAACGACGATACGAGTATGATCTCCGAATTAGACTAGCACGTGTACGTATCGTTGTAGAAAGAATACAACGCATTTGCCAACGCTCGAGAAAAATATTTACCACCTTTCGGACTTGGATCCGTTACGCGTTTGTAAAAGTCGACCTTTGACTTTGTGAATTCAGAGAAACGACACGATAGCGATCACGTGGATAAGGTATCTTACTCGGAGATCGTACTGTATCAAAACCCAAATACTAACGTAACCCGTCCCACGTAGTAATTTGTACAAAAAGTAATCGGCCTACGATACGGTGAAGACGATTCGGAAATATCCATTCGGGTCGGTCCGAAATTTCCTACACCGCACTTTCGTACTCCTTTTACTCTTTCCGTTTAGTTTGACTTTTTCCCATCGGTCCCATACGACGACGATTTACTTATCTCGGAAGCTGATATCGCCTTTTGCATGAGCACATGGACTAAAATTACAAAAATAACATCAGTTCAATGAAACGATTAATATTATTAAGAGTATTGAGAGGTACTTACAAAGTACAATGATAGCTACACCAATCGAGAAATACAAGATCGATCCGGATAACAAAAGATTGATCAAATAATAAAGTATCGGTAGTAGAATTACTGTCGACCAGATAATTGTATTTAAACACGATTGTAATCTCGGTTTCACTACGTGTTCTTGCATCTTGGGCACTCCGCTCGTCGCGAAGAAGTCACCCGTTTTTTCGAAGCTCTCCGCTAAACGGTCCTGAAGCAAAGAAAAG
>SMSR01015644.1:3564-30683 GCA_019453355.1 Ceratina japonica | reverse complement strand
GCATGTACCTAATGCAAACACCGAGAAGAGATTATGTACTATAATAATTATTAAATATATTACGATAGTAATTTCTCTTCAGTGATACGAAGACAATGGAAAACTGAAAATGGAAAAAAAAGAAAATGAATGAAGAACCTTAGATTACGATTATGCTCATCACAATTCACGCATTCTCATTTACCTTTAGTCAAAATTATCTATAGTTTCAAACTGACAATGAGTGATCATTTACGACAAGTAGAAGCGAAAAACTGGCGTTATTTATTTCTTACTCACAGCATTTATTAGAGACATCGAAATAAATAGTTTTGTCACGAACGNTGAAGAAGAAGCTTCTTTTATCTCCTCTTCCACTGAGTCTGACAAGTGCGTATCCATCCTAGTTTGATGCTCATTCTCCTGCAGTTGCTGTAACTCTTCAGTAGTCAGTTCTTCGTTATGTCCTTTCATTGACTTCTGCCCTGGCGATGACTTCTCTTTTTGCCCGATATAAGTCCTGTTTGGCATTTTTTTCCAAAACAGGCCAGTTCCATCACAATTGAAAACGTGATGGGGAATAAACCGCTCACTTTCCACAAAATCCCCAAATTGTTTAACAAATTTATCAGCGGCGACTTTATCGGTTCCTTTTCCATGCCGCGCAACACCGTGAATACCAGCTCTTTTTTTGAAATTCGCAAACCATCCATGGCTGGCTTTAAACACCTCGTCCTGGCTACGTCCTGCCTGATTTTTGATGAGATCGGCATGTATCATTTTAGCTTTCTCGCAAATAATCGGTTCTGTTACGTTATCCCCACCACGCTGTCTTTCAGTTATCCAGAGCAAAAGTAATTTCTCAACGTGTTCTAATGTCTCCGATCTTTGTTTAGAAATCGATTTAACTCCCTTGGCAACGTTGGCAGATTTAATAATGTCTTTATTTTTCACGATTGTCGATATCGTCGTTCTCGGTAATCGGTATGCAGTAGTTAAGTCGCGGATTCGCATGCCATCTTCGTATTTTTCAACAATCTCTTTTTTCAATTCCACAGTAATTCTAGTCATTTTTTTAGTCTTGTGTTTCTTTTCATTCGTCTTTTTACGATCCATGAGTTATAAGGATAATAAAATTAAAAAAAAAAAAATCAAAATCAGAAGATCAAGAAATGTTAGAGAACGAATATTGATTACTTTTTATAGCACCAGTACTGAAGTTCAACCAATTGTATATCTTAATCGTCTCTAATTTATCGTTTATTTATCCAGGTGTATACGGAAGAGAAGTCGTATACCGAGCAAAATTTGTCACGTCCAAACTGGGCGTATTCCAAAGCAGACGTATAGCGAGGTACTACTGCAATGTATACTGTGTTATGTCATAAGTTTATCTCCCCTCTACAAGCATTTTTGCTATACATGTTGCTATAGAACTATAGCCACGACCGTGACTATAGCACAGTATACTATAGTATATCAGATAGATATAGTATAGTATGTCAAAACCACCCCTTTTGCATCTCTCTTGAACCGGGTTCTGTCTCAGTCTCACAATTTATGTTCACATTCCAGGTTTCATTCGGATAGAACTCAATATACCGAGCACCTTGATACTGTATACTGTATATCTATCTGTTTATAAACAAAACAGCATGTACCTAATGCAAACACCGAGAAGAGATTACTATAATAATTATTAAATATATTACGATAGTAATTTCTCTTCAGTGATACGAAGACAATGGAAAATTCTAAACGCACAATCAAAAGAAAATGAATGAAGAACCTTAGATTACGATTACGCTCATCACAATTCACGCATTCTCATTTATCTTTAGTCAAAATTATCTATAGTTTCAAACTGACAATGAGTGATCATTCACGACAAGTAGAAGCGAAAAACTGGCGTTATTTATTTCTTACTCAGCATTTATTAGAGACATCGAAATAAATAGTTTTGTCACGAACGTTATTCATTCTCTTCCTCTTATATGTTCTCGTCTCTACTATACTGCTGTTTCGCTCGCATAATCTACTGTTTATTTTAAGGTAGTTCTATAGCAAAACGACTTAACGATTAGAAAAATGTGAAATTTAGCGTATGAGTAGGTTTTAGTTAAATAATGACTCAGTTAAATTTTTGTGAACTTTTAGTGCTTGATAAGAAAGTTAGAAAGATTTTAATTTAAATTCTTTTTTGTAAATATCTAAGTTTCTATTGGTCTGACGACGAGTATGCATCAGATCGAAATTATAGATTGATAAATTCTCTTCAACAATTATTCTTGACGTTTTTTGCCTGCGAGCAACTGTTTTCAAACTAACACGCGGCAAAAGTTGAAGCTTTCGAAGGCAAGCCGCATACGTAATGTTTTTGGAAACTTCAGTTTATCCAAAGTTTTACCACGTGTTATTTTGAAAACAATCGCTCGCAGGCAAAAAATGTCAAGAACGATTGTTGTAGAGAATTTGTCGATCTACAATTTCGATCTGATGTATATACGTCGTCCGACCAATAGGAACTTAGATATTAGCGAAAAACGATTTGAATTGAAATCTTTATTACTTTTTTCTTAAGCTCTAAAAGTTCACCAAAATTTAACTGAGTCATTATTTAACTAAAACCTACTCATACGCTAAATTTCAGATTATTCTAATCGTTAAGTCGTTTTGGTGTAGAACTACCTTAACCAGACTTTAACTCATGCTGTGCGCTGGAACGATGAGCGTTTCCAAGAAAGAAATCCGATCCTGAGATTCCCGTCCGGTGGCCTCACATAACAGGAGACTACTGTATTTCCTAAACATTGAATGAACGTGAATGAGCTCATACAGTGCGAATGAACGCGTATGTTTACTATTTGAACGGCCTTGCGTTCGACAGCGAGGTCGAACTACCACAACCGAAATCGCAGTACATACGCATGTATGTATATATACATACATACATGTAAAGGGCAGCTTCCGAAACTACACGTGCGCACTGACTCGCTGCCAATCTCGCTACACACTTGACACACTACTCCTCATCTCATGAAACGAATGAATGACTTTTGGAGCACTCGCTCTTTTTCTTGGATGCTCCCGATGCTTCTCGAAGCGCTTTCGTGGGTGGACATGTTTATATCAGAGAGAAAATTTTCTTTCTGCTTGTATTAGCATTTTTCTGAAAGCCAATAGAATACCGCAAACACTATCTATTTTCAGTAACGCCAATTGATAGCTTTCGGTAGAAAATAGTTTCTATACGTCAAAAATAGGGAAATTGCCTATGTATATGTTGGCTAGTGTTTATATAGAAATGTATCAATATTTTACATCTAAATAACAATTACTACTGTCATCGGCGCAGCTGAGCCGGATTACCACGTGTTGTCACGTAGCATGGCTCTTTCGAAAAAGGAACTTCAATATCGAGTAACATTTATATTATAACACACGATACTATAATATCTTGAGTATAAACAAGAATCATTCAAGTTGTGTCAAAGAAAAATAAAATCGTGTCAATATTTAGTAATTAATATTAAAAGGTATTTAATAATTAATATAAGAAGACTAACAACATATTTTTTAATGAAAAATATTGACTAAGATTGTTGGAATGAGAGAGAAAATTTTCTCTGGTGGATTTACATACTTACACCATGAACGTTGCCTACTATAAACTGTAATAAACAATATGCTATAAAGTGTAATATGTTTATGTTTGTTTCTGCTTTTTGTTGAAACAATCATCATTTTCATTTGTTAAAATACTTCATAATTGATGTTCGTTTGTACTTCGCTTTGTTGAATGAAATTGAAGAATATTCCAATAATTTGTTACTTTAATAACATTTTTTTATTACTAGAATGGCGGAGCTGATTCAGTACGTGGCGATACGAGGTGATCTCCTGAGGACTATGGGATGGCCTATCGGTGCAGTTATAGCTCAGGCATGTCACGCTTGCACTGCTGTTACTCATCTGTTTTATAACGATAACTACACACAAACCTACCTGGCTGATTTAGATAACATGCACAAAGTTGTTCTGGAAGTAAGTTTAATCCATGATTTACAACATATCAATAGGATCAAATATTATTGTTTATATTATGTATGTATTTTGTAAAACTTCTGTTTCTACAATTATTTTAAGGATGTATGGGCGATATACTTAAACAATGCTAGCATGTTGAATTTGTTATTATACATCCTGCAAAATTTTAAACCAATTCATGGGATTTCTAAAAAATTATAGTGGTTTAAAATTTGCATCTACTCTTATAGTAATCAGCAATATCTCAGGGAAAATTTTACTTTGATCTCGAAAATAGCAATGAAAACTGATTTATATAGATGTAACTGAGGTACACGTATATTCATAATCATGTGTGTGGGTTACATACACAGGTACAGATATCTCACGATTTTGGGCCAATTTAAATTGCACATGATGTCACGACTGGTCTAAAATCGTTTGAGGTATCTGTAATACACTTTTGAAATTAACCGTATAGCCAATACATCCTTAAACAGAAGGATCATACTGATATTCATAATATTTATGAACATAAATATTAGGTTCCAGATGAGGCCAGTTTGAAGGATTTATGCTCAAAATTGTCGGATGGAAACATTCATCACAAACTGTGGATTGAACAGCCCGAAAACATTCCTACGTGTCTGGCAATAAAGCCCTATCCAAAGAAGGAAGTACAATCATATTTAAAAAAATATAAACTACTCAAATTATGAAACCAACTAAATAGTACTGTATATTAAAAGTATGCAAGAACTTTAAAGTGTTGAGTCGAGATGAAAACTTTTCTGGGTTTGATAGCATTCATCTTCCGGATTGAAACCGTGTATTTTGACAACTCATATGCCGACTTTTCTGGGTTTCTTGAAAATTTCGGAATTCCTCTACATCATTACTCGAGATTGTCTGTGTCTCTCAATTATGTTGAAATTCTCGAAAACATTTGAGATTCTCAAAAATGTATGGTTTTCGGAAACGATTAAAATATTGACTCTTACACCATGATTAATTTTGTGGAGTCTTATAATGATAATTGAGTCCTGGAAACTTTTAGGAATTCTGACCATTTTCAAGAATTTTCACATAATCGAAAAGCCCTGATAAGTATGTCTCTAGTAAAAGAATTCGACTCGGGTTCCTGCATATCTCTATTGTACATCTGACTAATGTATTGTTATAAAACTTGTTCGTATACATAATTACTTTCTTGTACATTATATGTCAATTATAATAAAAATAATTTATTTCTATTAGACTTCTTCTAGTCTGCCTCGAACATTAAATAAGGAATCTTCCTGAATACTTGATTTATTCTATGGAAATAATAACCAGGCTGCAGATTTTATGCAATTGTCAGAAAATTGAATGTACAAGAAATGCAAACTGTATAGAATGCCAAACGCAAAATACATATTACAATGCTTAAAAGATAAAATAAATTCCTATTTTATATACGTTTTTTTTTTAAACTGATATTATGCATGAAAATCCACAGTCTAATGATTGAACAGTGAAATGGGATTTATCGCACCGTGAAAACTGTATAATATAATTATGCTTTATTTAATAATACCTGATAGTATTGACAATGTGTACACGTTACTCCTTTGCTTTACACTTGACATTATTACTAATCTAAATAGAAATTGTCAGGATATGCATTATTAACCGACGTTTGTATAAAAATTTTCCTCCGCGACTATTCAGAAATATGCACCGTTCAATGGACGTACCGAGAATAATAAAAATCAGCGTTTTCCGTTATAAAAACTCACATCCCGTCGCCTCGATCGACGGAACTACAATAATACTCGAAACATTAATAATTAAACTTACTTATACTGTGTACAAATTTGAATAAAGGGGAAACAGATTGGACCTTCCAAAAGCGATATACAATTTAAATTACAAAATTCTTAAAGATCTATTAATATGTCGTGAAATTAATTTAAAAACAAGAAGCTGTATAAATACATATAATTGCGTCTGCCTGACTGCGTTCAATCGCATTTCGGCGAAATAAATATACATTGAAAAACAGCGTCAATATTCGTGTTTTAGAAAATACAATTGGCAGTTTGTTCGTCTCTCTCGAATTTTCAATGTAGAAACGTGGCATTTTTCACACGTTTTAATCTATTGTACTGCGCGCGATGAAAATTTATTTTTGAAAATCATTTCGTAAAAGAACGTACAATGGCGAGATGATATTAATAGACTAATAAATCATTTATTCGTTTTAGACCATTCCCTATCGCTATTATTACGTTGTGCGAACGATATTTGGATAATTCGGTCACCGGCCTCGCTCCTCCGCCTAGCAGTTAACGTAACTTAACGTAAAATTATTCACGTTTACGTTTACATTATGAACAAATTGTCGTTTAAAATTATGATGCCGTTTCTAGCCGCGCTCGCGGTGATAAGTTCTAAATATTTATGTACACGCACTATTTGCGGACGCTAAACACTGTAAGTACACTTATTTACAACACCCGATGTGGCAAGAAGATTATTCCGGCATACATGTATGCGTACGCCAACAAAGAAAAAAAATATATATATTATGTAAAAAAATATATACAGGGTGTTCGCTCTGGGAAACCACACGCGGTTTCAGTCGTATATAATTCGGTGAAAACCAACAAAATTTTGAACGCAATAAAAATGGTTTTATTAAAATAAAAGAGCGCAGGATTTCACATCCTGATTTAATTCCCAGAAAGATGTTTCACTATGGCTTTAAATGAATCTTTTTTTTTTGAACGACGTTGGAGTGAACACCATGTATATTTCTTTTTCTTAAATAACTCGCTTCATTTCACGTTAAACTGAATAAATTGTATTTTTACGATGGAGTATACACAAAGGTCCTTGAAAATATGTACTATCTTCCTTATCGCGCTTGTATCACTGCCCTTCTTTTCCTTCTTCCTCTTCTAGCCAATCGTGAAGAATGTTCCTTCTTCTCTGAAAACATCCGTAGAGGGAAACCAAATTGAAAACGTTTGTACAACTTTCAAGTCGCAAGTATAAAGCGTATGTAAAGAAAAAAAAATGTGTAAATACATTCAAAGACAAAAAACAAAATTTCTTTGAAATTATACAAGTACGATGCTTTGTACAAGTCTGCATTGATTTTAGACGAGTTCATTGTTGATTATATATTAAAAAGTTATGTCATCGTGCGAATAAGCAATGCAAAGAAAGAAACTAAGCGGATATTCTGCAGAGAGGCAGTCAAATATATTTATGTTTGTTAACTTTTCTAAAGCTGAAGAAAGCAAACAAAAGCGTGAGATTTAAAAAGAATTTAATTACAGCAGGTAAAATAATGAGAGTGGCGAAGGAAAAGTAGTTGCAGATTTGTCGAACGGCTGCCTTCGTAGCAGATTTGTTATTTAGGAGCGTGGTAGTCTGCCGACTGTGCATGCAAACAACGTTAGCATAACTACGGGACTTGCAATTACCAGGACCACGTTAGTTTGGGAGAGCAAGGTGAGACGAGTGATGAGGGCGATCGCGGTGGTGGTTTTGGTGGTTGTAGTGGTGATGGTAGTGGTGGTAGTATTGGTAGTTGTTGGTAGTGATTAGGGCAGCGCACAACGAGCACTTATTGCTCGGCTAGATTTTCGTTTGGGTCCGTATACTCCTCGTAATCCGCTCCTTGCTCCTCGTACTCCGTTTCTGCAGGTTCGGAATCTTCGACAGCTGGTATCGAGGTGCTAGTGATCTCCTGCTAAGCACAGACGAGAATCCAAGCGATCGTTGCACCTACTCACAACCCCTCACAAACCCCCTCCTTGCTATTTACATTTATTCCCGATTACCCAAAATAGGTAAAGCTCTCTCAGAAAAATCACAACCCCATTTAACAGTTCTAAAGGGTAAGATCACTCTACAGGCTAAAAAATAGGCTTTTGTGATTTTTTTTTCAATGGGACCATGAAATAAATTAGAATTACAGAATAGGGTTTTATTGTACAAGTAATTGATTACACAAAATTATTTTTTCAAAGCGATAGATACCAAAATGGCGACTGGGCAATGTTTATCACAAAGTTACATTTTACAAGTAGGCTATTCATAACTCAAACAAATTTCAATCGATTCACCTGAAATTTTAACTGTATATTTAAAATAACATTCTCTAAAGCACTACCTAGGATTCTTGCTTTATATTGCACAGTTATTTTTTTATAAACGATCTTCTGACGATTTATGTATGGAATTTTTTATTTTTTATTTTAGAAATACAAATTCGGCACAAATTCGGCACAAAACAATAGTACATCCATAGCTATTCTCATCTACAATCGAAAAGAATTTTATTCTTATATTTACTTCGTGTCTCAAAACTAAAAAATTACAGGAACTATTGGTCCCACCGTCGACCTCCCAAAAAATGCTGCATAGCTACTATTTTAAAATGTATCGCTTTGAAAATATAATTTTGTACAGTCAATTACGTGTATTATATAATAAAAACCCTATTTTGTAATTCCGAATGTCATGGTTTTGCTGAAAAAAAAAATCGCGAAACATTCTCATCTTTTTGCCCCTAGAATGGTCTAACCCTTTAATCAAAGCAAATTTGATAAAGATTAGTATGCTGTACTATTACTCCCATTATACCTCGTTAAAGACATCTAATTCGACTTAATTACACTTGTAAAAAATTAATAAGAGTAAGATAAGTACGAGACAAGGGACGATGGGGGGAAGAAAGNTCAATGGGACCATGAAATAAATTAGAATTACAGAATAGGGTTTTATTGTACAAGTAATTGATTACACAAAATTATTTTTTCAAAGCGATAGATACCAAAATGGCGACTGGGCAATGTTTATCACAAAGTTACATTTTACAAGTAGGCTATTCATAACTCAAACAAATTTCAATCGATTCACCTGAAATTTTAACTGTATATTTAAAATAACATTCTCTAAAGCACTACCTAGGATTCTTGCTTTATATTGCACAGTTATTTTTTTATAAACGATTTTCTGACGATTTATGTATGGAATTTTTTATTTTTTATTTTAGAAATACAAATTCGGCACAAATTTGGCACAAAACAATAGTACATCCATGGCTATTCTCATCTACAAGCGAAAAAAATTTTATTCTTATATTTACTTCGTGTCTCAAAACTCAAAAATTACAGGAGCTCTTATCCCACCGTCGACCTCCCAAAAAATGCTGCATAACTACTATTTTAAAATATATCGCTTTGAAAATATAATTTTGTACAGTCAATTACGTGTATTATATAATAAAAACCTTATTTTGTAATTCCGAATGTCATGGTTTTGCTGAAAAAAAAATCGCAAAACATTCTCATCTTTTTGCCCCTAGAATGGTCTAACCCTTTAATCAAAGCAAATTTGATCAAGATTAGTATGCTGTACTATTACTCCCATTATACCTCGTTAAAGACATCTAATTCGACTTAATTACACTTGTAAAAAAGTAATAAGAGTAAGATAAGTAAGAGACAAGGGACGATGGGGGGAAGAAACAGTTAAAAAACACAACGGGAGTTTTGAGGGTGGAGGGGGGATGAAAACGTTTATGGGAAAAGCGAGATACCTGGGGTGGTCTCCAGCCGCATCCTGCTAGTGGAAGTCCGTCGAGCCCAACTGGACAGGGTGCGTCCAGTCCGGGTACACCTTGATCTCCTTTACTGCCCTTGTCGCCCTTTTTCCCGCGCTTCCCAGACGGCCCCTGTGTTCATACACGAAAACGCTTCAGGTCTCGAGCGACGTACCCACAGGCAAACGTATTCGCGGACGTGCAAATAAGGCCAGGCACAAAAAAAGAGTTATACTCTTTATGCATAGTAGTATAATCGATTGATTGTGCATATAATACGCAATTGAGCATGAACGTCCAACAAAGGCGTCGAGAAACAAATTTTCCGTTATTATACTCGGTCCCCCGTGTACTCTGAACCGTTTCGATAGCTCGTTTCGTCAAGTGCCGAAATAAGGAAACGTGAAACTATGCTACATTTCCATTTTCGTAATACCTATAATCGGTAAACTGCGCTTCGAAATTAATTATATATTAAATCACATTATTTGTATAGTATACGCTGGTGGCAGCATACGTAAGCATGTATGGATCAATGGAGAATCGATTTGTGAAGTGACGATCGTTTCTAGAGTTCCTCCTGTACTTCCGGGGAGAGTCACGACTCGAATCCGATGATTTTGCAATGGGAACATGGAAATGTTTAGTACTGAATGCTGATTATGAACATGATCTTAATAATTACATGATTAAGTACTTATTTAGGATGCTGATTAGACTGANGATCGTTTCTAGAGTTCCTCCTGTACTTCCGGGGAGAGTCACGACTCGAATCCGATGATTTTGCAATGGGAACATGGAAATGTTTAGTACTGAATGCTGATTATGGACATGATCTTAATAATTACATGATTAAGTACTTGTTTAGGATGCTGATTAGACTGTTTAGAAATAATCGTTTCTGGAACGAGGAATTCTTTTCGTCTATCAGACGTCGTTAGATGTTCGTGAGCCGATTCGCTCGCCGAGCTCTATGATATTCTCTTGCCCAATTATTTAATACTGATAGTCGGTTTTAGATTAATACTCACAGATTCGCCGTTTGCACCCTTCTCTCCCTTCGGTCCCTGGAATCGGTACGTCAAAGTATTTATTCGTTAAGTGACGCTCATGCCTCTGTTAATATCTGTTTCTACATGCACTTTCTTCGTGAAAAGAGAATTTCTCATTACACCTACGATTGCTGCGGAGAAATTGCGTTCGGAGAGAGAAAATGTGACCGTAATCACGAGAGTGCGTGAAGTGAAAGAAGCAAGCCAGAATTTCATTATCTCTCTTTTTATACGACATGGACGACAGTTTGCAGTTTTAATTTCTTAGAAATTGTAAGTATAAATTGAGCGAATTTTCTCCCTCTTGTCAGAGTTGACATTTTTTGCCCATTGAAGTAGATATTTCTTTACTAGATATTTAATTCTATGAAAGGCTNGGATGAAAACGTTTATGGGAAAAGCGAGATACCTGGGGTGGTCTCCAGCCGCATCCTGCTAGTGGAAGTCCGTCGAGCCCAACTGGACAGGGTGCGTCCAGTCCGGGTACACCTTGATCTCCTTTACTGCCCTTGTCGCCCTTTTTCCCGCGCTTCCCAGACGGCCCCTGTGTTCATACACGAAAACGCTTCAGGTCTCGAGCGACGTACCCACAGGCAAACGTATTCGCGGACGTGCAAATAAGGCCAGGCACAAAAAAAGAGTTATACTCTTTATGCATAGTAGTATAATCGATTGATTGTGCATATAATACGCAATTGAGCATGAACGTCCAACAAAGGCGTCGAGAAACAAATTTTCCGTTATTATACTCGGTCCCCCGTGTACTCTGAACCGTTTCGATAAGCTCGTTTCGTCAAGTGCCGAAATAAGGAAACGTGAAAGTATGCTACATTTCCATTTTCGTAATACCTATAATCGGTAAACTGCGCTTCGAAATTAATTATATATTAAATCACATTATTTGTATAGTATACGCTGGTGGCAGCATACGTAAGCATGTATGGATCAATGGAGAATCGATTTGTGAAGTGACGATCGTTTCTAGAGTTCCTCCTGTACTTCCGGGGAGAGTCACGACTCGAATCCGATGATTTTGCAATGGGAACATGGAAATGTTTAGTACTGAATGCTGATTATGGACATGATCTTAATAATTACATGATTAAGTACTTGTTTAGGATGCTGATTAGACTGTTTAGAAATAATCGTTTCTGGAACGAGGAATTCTTTTCGTCTATCAGACGTCGTTAGATGTTCGTGAGCCGATTCGCTCGCCGAGCTCTATGATATTCTCTTGCCCAATTATTTAATACTGATAGTCGGTTTTAGATTAATACTCACAGATTCGCCGTTTGCACCCTTCTCTCCCTTCGGTCCCTGGAATCGGTACGTCAAAGTATTTATTCGTTAAGTGACGCTCATGCCTCTGTTAATATCTGTTTCTACATGCACTTTCTTCGTGAAAACAGAATTTTTCATTACACCTACGATTGCTGCGGAGAAATTGCGTTCGGAGAGAGAAAACGTGACCGTAATCACGAGAGTGCGTGAAGTGAAAGAAGCAAGCCAGAATTTCATTATCTCTCTTTTTATACGACATGGATGACAGTTTGCAGTTTTAATTTCTTAGAAATTGTAAGTATACATTGAGCGAATTTTCTCCCTCTTGTCAGAGTTGACATTTTTTGCCCATTGAAGTAGATATTTCTTTACTAGATATTTAATTCTATGAAAGGCTTTAAGCAAACTGGTCTTTTTTATATACAGGGCGTTTCAAGACGCATCTATAATTTAAGGGGTGATTCTAGAGGCTGAAATAAGCCGAAAATAAAGAATACTAATTTTTCGTTCGAAGCCTTGTTAATTAATTATAAAGCATTAAAATATGGCCCCTGAAAGTAGGCAACTCGCGTGCAAATGAACTTTTTTTTCAAAATTTGCAGTGTATTTAATCTGAAAAAATTATTTCGGATTCTTTCAGAAATTTTAAGCAAAAAGTGATATATGAGTTTTTTTCGTAGAACTCATAATTTCTGAGAAAAAAATTCGAAAATCGTGATTCTTCGACAATCTTTTTCTCAGAAACTATGAGATTTACGACAAAAACTCAGGAATTACTTTTTGTTTAAAATTTCTCGACGAATATGAAAATAATTTTTTTTAGATTAAAAAACGAAAAATTTTCAAAAAATTAATTTTTCAAAGCTTTGAATTTTTCTCAAAAACAGTGAGTCTCAACTTTTTATTATTTTAATTATTTTTGAAAAGAGATATTCCTATACCTAATTTCCTACAACAACTCCTAGCAACAACTTACCTTTAACTTAAACATGGAACATTCCATGATTTGTAACGATGAATTGAAATTCGTGATTTTTCGAAAATTTCACCTTTTAAATTTGTTTCTATGGAACTATAAGTTCTACAAAAAAAAAGTCAAACATCACGTTTTGCTTAAAATTTCTTAAAGAATATGGAATAATTTTTTCAGATCAAAAAAACTGCAAATTTTGAAGAGAAGTTAATTCTCACGCGAGTTGCCTACTTCCAGGGGCCATATTTTAATGCTTAATAACTAATCAACGAAGCTCCAAACGAAAAATTAGTATTCTTTATTTTCGGCTTATTTTAGCCTCTAGAATCACCCCTTAAATTCCTGAAACACCCTGTGTATCAAATTGTCAAAATGTTAGTTTGATTGTGCATGTAATACAAAATTATCAACATGTTAGTTTGATGGTGCATGTAATTTGTGTTACGTAAACACGTGAATGTTAAATTATGGTAGTAAGTCGAATGGCAGATTTGAGAGTTAACTTCTGATGAGGTTCGGGGGCCGAGGGAATGTGCGAGGTGTGAATGTGAAGAGGGGGAGAAGCGTGGAGCAGTGATGATTCGGGCCCTCGTGCAAAAGGAGCTAAAAAGAGCGAAAATTTTCGGGGACAGTCCCCGGGGTAAATCAGGCAGATGTATCGTCGTTACCCCGGGCTGGTTAGACTGTGTGTCGCAGTCACACCGAGGGGCGAGCGATAATCGAATGCCACTGTACCTCCGTGCCAGGAATTCCGTCGGTACCCTGGGGATAAACAGAATGCGTCGTTGATGTCTCGGCGGAACGTGTAATCGAGTTTCGGCCGAATGAAATGTGCGATCATTCGGTAGAAATAAATCGTCGCGTCGACGGTTCGACGCCGTGCCCTTCGCGGGGCGGACAGATTAAATTTTGAAATAATCCCCTGCCACGCGCGGAACCATTCCCGAGTCAATACTTCCCCCGAGTTTCGACCGAACATTTCTCATAAAAAAAACTTTCGAAACGTTCGCCGGTTGAAAAAAGTTACGGAATCTTTACGAAGAAACGAGGAGTCAGGGTGGGGAGAAAAGACCTTTAAGCCTTATGGCTACGATCAATCAAAGTGTCCTCGATTACAGGGAAAGTAATTTTCCGAGGGCCAATTACGAAATGTAATCTTGTAGGAGAGTTACTTACAGGTAGGCCGGGATCCCCTCTCTCGCCCTTCGTGCCCGGGTCTCCTTGCGCACCCTGTAAATACGAAGAGATAACCGAGTATTGTACTTCTTTCGTACGAGCGAAACGGTACCGCGATCGGCTTAATCTACTTAGAGATTACTCTGAACGATGGAATTGCGGTATGAACGAGGTGATCGAAGATCCGATTAATTAAAAAATGATAACGTTTAAACGGGTCTCCCCGAGGATTGCTCACCTTCATGCCGTCTAATCCTGGTGGCCCCTGAAAGGCAGAGGAAACCTTGTCAAATTCATTGAAGTCACCTGACAATCAATATCGGATATGCCGTTTCAAATGTAATTTATTATTAGGGAAACTTGATTAGACGCCTGCTGCCCCGACATTCACAGCAACATTGCACCCTGCCAAGCTCCTAAGAAACGTCCCCTTCCACATTTCTTATTCAAAATCATAGTTCACGATTGGAAAATAAAAACAGGGACTATTTGTTATCACGTATCCTTCGAATAAATTCAGTTTTTAAATAAAAAACTTGCACATTCGGTTTGAAAATTAATTTAAGCAAGAAACACAAAAAAGTTCTGTCGCCAGGACACGTTATTTGAGTTAGAGCGAGGCAGGTGTACAATTAATGGGCGTTAGGCAAAGGAGAAAGACAAAGAAAAGAGGTCAGTTCGAATTCAAGAGAACTGAGGAAAAAAAAAATTAAAAAACTAGCGGATATATTTTGTTTTTTTTCTTACTGGTATGCCAATTGGGTCTCGAGTACCTTCGCTGTACAGTGTATCACGAGGTGGCATAACGATCCAACAATTACGTTTACCCGGTCGTGGTTGCAGCAAATTAACACGTGTTAATCTCTAACTCGCGATCCCGGTATGCATGTAACGTACACGTTTCGTCGCGACGGGACGCGGGTGCGGATTCCGCGGACGTAAATAATAAACCAAGAACACGGAAAATGATGAAAAAGAACAGTTGAAACGACGATCGTCGGATCGCAGCCAGAGCAAAATGCAAAGCGGTAAGATGTTCACTACAAGGTATGGTGAATGTGAAGCGTTAAAAATTTCGACAGGGCATTTGTATAGAAGCAAAGGACACAGGCACATGCACATTCTGTTTATTAATTGGGACAAATTGTAAAACAAAAGTTGTTAAGAGTTAATTATTCTTATACGCAAATACGTCGTTCGTCATTGTTCTCTATAATTCTCTCCTCCCTTTCAATTTTTTGTTCCTCATCTATTCCGTTTGTCCGTTTTTGTTTGTTAATCACCAACGCGCGCCGCCGCTTTACAATACACACATACGCACGCACGAAAAAATGTTATGTGCCTCTTCCCCACACACCTCTCTCTCTCTCTCTCTCTCTCTCTCTCTATCGTTATTAATAATTACTATCCGTTGTCACCATGCATGTATATATATATTTTAATATATATATATATATATTTATATATGTGTACACACAGCCACACCAATGCATGTGTACGTATACACGTACGCATACGCAAATTGTATACACACGCATACGAGTCACGGTCAAGTTCCCTAGCCTTTTTTTTTCCTCAATGAAGAAAATTCGTCTCCGTCTGCACAGTTCGTACTTTCTGCTCATTCCGTCGTCACGTTAGGTATAATAACTATTCGCAATAATTTCTACACATCTCCATCGAAGTTACACAGCAAAAATCGGTGGCTAATTCGTTAAACTCCGAACCGAGGCAAGCGAGACGTCGTTAAACGATTTGTTAACACCGCTACGTTGTCGATAACTATTCTACGTTGTACAACTCTGTCTGCTCTCTCATATTCAACCGTGGAAATGAACAGGCGTTCCGCGTTCTTATCGGTGACTAATTGTAAGATCACAAATAATTCGCTAACACGTATTAATTTTAATATTTTTCCTCTTTTGTTGTTGAGTCGTTAAGTACGTCGTTGGCAATATCATCTATGCGTAATCACTATCGTGGTTTTAGGCCTTGATTACTTATTATCGTTTAGCAATCTATTTCCGTCTGCTCTTAAATCGGATTTAAGTACTCCTCCTTAATCGCACGCGATGGAGCCTAGAAATAATCGTACCGCATTCGCCTAAGCTATCGATCAGCTCTCGATGTACAAGTATCGTTAAAGAATGTTCGAAATAATCGCCAGATCGGAATTTAATCATCGAAACACGCGGGAGCACGGAGGCGGAGTAATAAATAATTCGATTACTATTATGTGCAAGACGTTACATCATGTTCTTGTACGTACGTACATAAATAGGACATAGAAAAATAGAAAAAAAAAAAATAGTTTTGAGCTTTGAAATCAGAGGAAGTATAGGTACATAATTGAGGAGCATGAATTGAACGAGAAACGGAAGATGTATAAAAGAATGAAGTTTGAATAAAATAATCTGCGCAACGCTTTTTAGATAGCTTATAAACTGTCGTAAAAAGTTTTTTCTTTTATACATAGCGACCTATCACCTTAATCTATCGTTTTAATTTAAATCGTTTTAAGGCAAAATCTTAGCTTTCGTACTCGCGGTACCACGTATAACGCTAAAACTTCATCGTTTTCAATTAACATTCCTCCCGCTTTGTGTACGCGGCGCGTACGTACACGCGTGGACACGCACGCACAGGTAGTTTGTAGAGATTAAACATAGAATACGGTCGGACAGGACGGATGGTAGTGCGAACATCCGCTGGAGATTACTTTGGATAAATAAATGTACAGCACCGACGTAATGCGTATCCGTGTTTCGTTACCCAACCGAAGGCAAGGAGAAATGAAATGATGCACTGGACGATGTTACTCGTAACTGCATATTGTATATTGAGTATCTATGGAAGACGCTTCGTTTCCCCGGGAACCTCGCTCGTTCCTTCTCCCACTAATTCCCCTCACACATCGACACGTAATCCATAAAATCCAGAAATCATCGTCGACTATCCTCTAGTCCGAGTTAATTTACGTTCTGCGCTACACTTTTGCACAGCTGAAACGTACCCACTATGTAATACAAGCGTGACCACCTCAATCATTGCCGCACCGCACAACGTAGGACGCGAATTCTCATCGACTCGTTCATATTTTTTTTTTTTTCCAGCAAAGTCCTCTTATACTATCCGTCGGTGTGAGCGTCTGTGTTCGTGTGCGTCTGTACTGCGCGTGGGTACTACGTCCGGGGACGCGATATCACAACGGTGCCCGCAACTTTTGCGACGGACGGTCCTTTATTTAAGCTCCCTGCTATTCGTTCATCGTCGAGGATTATCGTCAGTAGATTCCGATAACAAGCGACGAAGCTACTTAAGTCCACCGTTGCCTCGGTCAATGATACTCTCTGTGTGTCTCAAAATAACGACTCGAAAGCGATTTGCTAACATTCATCCGCGCGGTTACATTTTAATCCAATAAATGCTAACGATATGACTGTAACATCGAAACTTGTCCACCGACAAGATTGTTAATCCGAATCGAGATCTCCATTTCGGAGGTGCCCGCATCGGCTGCGTTCGTCTTGCTGCCCCTCGAGTCCCTTCCTGCGAGCTTTTCTTTTTTTTTTTTTCTTTCTCTTCTTTTATTCACGCGTCTTGCGCAGCGATTGATATGATACAGGGAACGACGCGCGAGATGTACTCGAGAGGCAATCAAGGATCTCCCCGAGAGGACGCGGAGTAAGTAAGACGTTGCATCGTCGAACGAGCCGACGACTGATTACACTGGTCGTTAGTGAATGCCTAGTAATAATTCAGCAGCGAGGCCAAATAACGATGACGTTAGGAGCGAGAGGTCCGCGTTCTTACCATGGCACCAGGTTTCCCGGCATCCCCGGGCTTCCCGGATTCTCCTCTCAGTCCCATGGGGCCCTGCAACCAGACAAACATCTCAACAGAGTCGGGCAAACCTTGTCCGGTTCATTAAATCCCGCTTTTCTTTCTTCATTAGTCGTTTCTAATTACGTTCCCGAGCAATTTCACCGGAGAAGTTTACTCGGCCCAACTCTGTTAATTTTTATCACGTTCTCTTTAGAAACGAATGCACAGATACGTGTGAGTTATTGAATTTTTTAATCGGCCGATTCTGGCATTTTGTCGCGACCTACAGGGCCTACAAACCTAATCTTGAGAGGAAAATACGTACGGGCAGTCCCATTGGACCAGGATCTCCTTTGGCACCCTTCTCTCCCTGCAACGTGAAAAAATGAACCGAGTGAGAATGCGTCTCGCGCGTTCTGACCTTTTTTCTCACCCTCTTCAAGGTCATACGCTAAAATTCTATGTTTATACTTGTAAAAATATTATGCCGACTCTTATAATAAACTACGCTAAACGAAACTCTCGTAGTTGAAGAATTGTAAGTAGAAAATGAAGAGATCGATTAACTGTAAAAGTGATTACTGACAGGATCGCCTTTGGCACCATCGTGTCCTCGGTCGCCCTTAATGCCTGGAGGACCTTGAAGACCAGGGGCGCCGGCTGGACCGGGCGGTCCCGGCGGTCCCATTATCTGCGGACAATTAATTGCGCAATTCGAAACGAGTCTCAATGTTTTATTCAGCCGCGGAAACCGCTTTCGCCGGGATTAGGTGCAAACGGAATCGAATTTTGCGAACGGCACTTACCACTTCGCCGGCGTTTACTTCGAACGTACCGTCTCCCTGCAATAAAAGCGAACGATGTAAACGTAAATATTCTTCCGCGACGTTAATACTTTAACTACGGCCGCGGCAGGAATACCGATTCTGCCGCGGGCGAGCGACCGATTGGTACGTACCTGTCTTCGCCTAAGTTTTTTGTATTTCTGTCAGCGGAAGCCCCGTGTCGCGTCATGAAAAGAAATAGATTTTATCACGATGTTGTTGAATGGGTATCGTTAAAGTGGTATGCCGTGCTCGGGCCTCCGATTTCGAACCGATTGACAGCGCTCGAGCACGTCGTACTTGTCACACGCATCGAAACCAAAGGCCCAGAATTACTCGCGGCGAAAATTGATGGATATTCAACGACCCTCTCGGCCGGCTCGACGACCGGCACTCTACACAACAATCAATTATATCGATTCTTTCCCACCGGTTGAATAGGAATATAAATGGGAGAGATCCGACGCGCGAGAGGGTTTTGATATTCCATCTGCTGAACGGAAAGTATTGTCGAGAGATCGACTCACCGATTCGCCTTTCTCTCCTTTTTCGCCTTTCATCCCTGGATAACCCTGTTTACCGAGGAATACGCGTTAAACATTCATTCGAATCCGGGTTCGGGTTCGATAATCGAAGGAACGGAAGGGATGAATAATTTACGTACCGGTGGACCAGGCAAACCTGGCGGTCCCATAAGTCCGGGAGGTCCGATATCGCCGTATTCGCCCTTCTCGCCCTTAGGTCCAGATATTCCCTGAGCAGATAATTAACACGTTCTTCATGATACAATGGTCGATTTACAATCTATACGATTGGATAATTTAATTATTATAACGTACAGTTGAATTGACTTTCATGTTTCTGAATTCCTACACGTTTAGGAAATCGGAACTGCTCAAAAGGAATCATTAATATAGTTCCTTTTCAATTTTATTTTACGAATTGCATTTTATAAAACGAATTTTACGATTAACCAAACAATGTAATATAATAATTGCATAGTGTCCCAGATAGAGAGTATTCAGCATTGCGACGAATTTACTGACTACTGCATTACGAAATGCAGCGATATTATGTGCTTTATGAGTGCTCATCTCGGCGTTAAATTTAGGACAACTAATGATTCATTTAAGATAAGAAGTATTGTAGTAATCTCTGTACATTCTTGACGATATTCTGTTTAGAACATATTTGAACCATATTTGAGTCATGGTATGCTACTAAAATTTATATATAGTTTACGATCTCCAATACATACAATATGATTCATGTATGCGTGCATAATATCGTCATATTTCAATCATGCGATGATTATACACAGGGTGAACCAGTATCTTCTAAAAATGGAGTATTTTCGTCATTTTTCGAGATACGAAAAAGTTTTATTAGCCAAAATTGCTTACTTTAAAGAATATTACAACGTTTCGTGTTTATGCATGTTTGTAGATAGAAGAGTTACGATTATGAAGTCTCCGTAATTCTTCTATGTACTAACATACATAAATGCACGAAATGTTATAGTATTCCTTAAATTAAACAATTTTGGTTAATAAAACTTTTTCATATTTCCAAAAATGATGAAAATATTCTATTTCTAAAAGTCACTGGTTCACTCTGTATATGTATAATCATTGCATGATGATCGCATCGTTTTTTCTCTTCATATAACACTGTTTTTTGTGTAAATAATTCAATATAAAGAATTCGACTGAGACAAATTCGTATGACCAACGGTAACCATGACCCTAATCAATACAAAATTATCTGACTATTTCTGATGTTCAATTGCTTGCAGTATCATCAATATCATCATTTATTTACTTCAAATTTGCGCAAAATTTAATCAAATTTGTGCGTCGAAAAATAAGGATCATCTGTAAATTATATTTGGAGCAATCAATGATGCAGTATAATAATTCATAAGTTTACATCAAATTAACGACATATGTTGTGGCTGTATTGAGAGAATTGATATGAATGTAATAAAGTAAAAATAGTGATCAAAAATATTATAAATGTATTTGTTCATTGCATGATTACGAGTTGAACTCACGAAATGATACAAAATTCGTGTAAATATATTTATTCAAATAAAATTTGCTGCAAATTGTTTCCAATTTTTGGTAAATTAATTTATATTGGATTGTGTGTCCCGAAAGTTCGGGCCAATTTTTGGTAGTAGACATTAGGACAGATGCTTGTCAGAATAATTGAAAACCAATTAAACGTGTATTCTAAAAAGAGAGATTCCAGGTATAAATGTGTATAAAAATTAAATCATTGTCACATTCCAAGTATAAATGTGTATCAAAATTAAAATGCGCTTTAAATTTCCCATAAAAATTGGCAAAAACTTTCTGAACAACCCAATACATGTTATGACGATCATAAATGTCTATCTGGGTTAAGGGAGTTTACTTGATACTTGAATTAATGATAAGATTTAGCTAAAATTGAACATGAGCTTTCGTCTTCATATAAAGAGATTTGTGTAAAAATTTCAAAGCTCTTTATTGCTCTATAATTGAGATATAACATCTTAAAAATTCGCGAATTTTACAGTCTTATGGAAAAATGAATTTTCATCGATTATATTAATGAATATCTAAACAAATAATAATAAACCTTATTTGAAATTTTTGATTAAACGAATACATATGTATTCTTCAAACATTCATTTAATTCCACACAAAATTTCAATTAAGTATTATCGTTAATTGTTTAGATATGCATTAATACAGTCGATGAAAATTCATTTTCTCTTAAAACTCTATAAAATTCGCAAATTTTTAAAGCATTATATTTCAGTTATGAAGCAATAAAGAGCTTTGAAATTTTTACACAAATCTCTTTATACGCAGACGAAAGCTCATGCAAAATTGTCGATAAACCTTATCGTCGATTCAATTATCAAGTAAACTCCCTTAAAAGCTACTACATAGTAAGGTTTACGTACCGGCAATCCTGGAGGACCTTGAATACCGACTTCTCCATCCGTGCCATTGAATCCAGGTAAACCAGGCAACCCTTGATCGCCCTTCGGTCCTGAAATTACCAATTGTCGCTAGTAGGAATAAACGATAACTCTCATTCCTGATTGACTTAATTTGTGACATTTGTTTGCGAATCAGCACGAACTCTCTCTCCCCTCCCGCGCACGCACGCACACTTCCCATTAATTTCCCTGACCCGAATATCTTTTACCAATGAGAAAACTGACTCCATAGGACAAACAAACCACTGGAGACACCATTGATTGACTTTTCCAATTAAGACGTTTTTCACTTAATTGGAACGGCAGAATTGACGTTCGGTGGAACCAGTTAAGGGGCGGAGTAGTTTTTAAAAGCGTAGAACAGGCCCGCCGCTCCTGCTCCGAGGCGAGCGGAGGAGATATCCGTTAGATCGGAGGGAATACCGAAAGAAAACGGTTCGCCGTTGATATCAGCGTAGGAAAAGGAATTCATTGTCATCCGTCTTTCTGTTGAACTTTCTCGCAGAGGAATGGCTCTTGGGAATCTACCTGGCGAGCCCGTGTCTCCCTTGGTGCCTGTTTCTCCTCGGTAACCCCGTTCTCCGGGCTCACCCTTCGTACCCGGCAGACCGGGCGGACCTCTCATCAATGCCACACCGCTCTCACCCTTGAAACCCTATAATGTAACACTGCAAGGTCAGATTCAACCAGGTCCTCCATATCTTTCTTCAATCTTTTTCTTCTGCGCTTACAATCAAACTTTCTTTATTCTTTTTTTTTTACCGTCGACGAAGCGTTAATCGATTTCGTTTCGGGGTGGGACGGGTTTACGGAAAAGGATCGGTTTCGTCGGAGACTATCTACGATCCCCGCGATCGATTTTGACACGGCCTCCTCCCTTCGCCACCCCGCGCTTGCGTTATCCAATTTCGTTTTGAATTTCGTACGAGAACGTGCCGAAATCGCTCGACCGGGACGTACACGTATTAAACACTATTAACACACGGAATCTAGACACGCTAACGTTTAATTCGAAACACAAAAGAGTATACTACGGGTATCGCATGCAATATACAATAATGGGAACGCTTGTTAGTGGGATCAAATTTAGTAGAAACTGGAAGCTATTAGAACTCATTTTTTTTTTTTTTTGTTCTCCCGTTTCCTCTTCCCGGCGCGCGCCACGTACAAAGTGCACACAGAATGTGCGGAATTTAATGAGAGGAATGTAACAATTAATCCAGCCGGCGCTCCGTTACCCTGGCTGCTTTCAGTGTACACGGTTTCCCGCATTTTCGCCCCCTTCTAATGCTTTTAAAATTCATAACAGAAACAACCCTTGATAAAAATAATCAGTCGCGCGCCTCGAACGTAATTAATTCAGCTCGTTGATGTACTTTTCACGTGGCGGCCGGGGAAGAGGGGAAACGCAAATGAATCAGAAAGGGAAAACACTGAGAGAAAAAAAATGACACTGATGTGGTACAGTGGCTCAAAAAGGTATTGGCACAGCTTTGAAAACGGAACAACTTTTTTAACATTGAACCGAAGAACGTCATTTTTTGTGAGATATTAGAAGGCTTAGTTTATTATGTAATGAGCAAAGAAAATTTATTCAAAATTCTTAATGGCCGCAATGGCGAAGGGAAAAGTGAACATTGCGTTTTTTAACTCTTTTATTGGGACTTCCACCAAAAATTTGAAACATCCCGTTTGTAGATCTAAGTAAGTTATATACATTTACAAGAATACATAAAAATTGGTGTAACTATAAGAGAGTTAGACATATCGAAACATGTAAAAATTTCGACTTTTTGAACGTTTTCAATTTATCTCGATTTTAAATCGAAACTTTTACATGTTTCTGTGTGTCTAACTTTTTTATGGTTACACCAATTTTTATGAATTCTTGTAAATGTATATAACTCAGATTTACAAACGGGATGTTTTAAATTTTTGGTGGAAGTCCCAATAAAAAAGTTAAAAAACGCAATGTTCACTTTTTCCTTCGCCATTGCGACCATTAAGAATTTTGAATAAATTTTCTTTGCTCATTACATAATAAACTAAACCTTCTAGTATCTCACAAAAAATGATGTTATTCGGTTCAATATTAAGAAAGTTGTTCCGTTTTCAAAGCTGTGCCAATACTTTTTTGAGCCACTGTATATATAGTCATGAATTAGCGGCGTATGACACTCGACGTAGATCTTGTTTCCTCTCGTTTTTTTTAAAGCTATATAGTCTTTGAGGGGCTGTTTGATACTTACGCGACAATCGCAGGCTTGCATCGATCACCGGTCGACAAAGTTGCGAGAGCCTCAAAGCCGGGGGTAGTAGTATTAGTTATTAGTGATTTGAACCGACACACAGGGGAAGAAGTAGTGTGGTGTTACTTGCTACATTAAACACAAATTAGTTACACAAGCTACGTACACTACGCCAACAGACTACTGACTAGACTAAAAGGTAAGCGATAGTCTCTCGCACTCTCTCTCGCTCACTGTCTGTCACCCTTTCTTTCGTTCTCACCCTCTCTCTCCGTCAAATTGTCCTCCTCCCAAATGTTTTAATCTCGCACACTCGCTCCGATTATTAGAATCTCGCAACTGTTATTAGTAGACGAATCAGACCCGTCGTCAGCTGGTCCAGTGAATTTTACAAGAAGCACTGCACGTAGTAGTAGTAGTAGTAGTAGTAGTATTATAATAAAATTGATTTTGCAAGCTGCGCAAAAATCTCCTCGAGAAGAAAATTACTGTCGCTTCCGCGGGCTTCGACGCTCGAGGAGACTCGAACAAGGAATGCGTCCGTGAAATACGGCCCAATTCTCGAACTAAAAGTGGCTCGATTCTCTTCCCTTCTCGTTTTTAGGGCACCGTGGAACTTACAATTTACGAGAGCCGAATTCTCCTCCTACGGAAAACTCAACGAACGTTCGTTCTACGAAATTTCTCAAGTCTCACCGAATTCTACCGTCTTGTCTAGAGCGTCGATAACACGGCTGCGTTCTACCGGTCTCGATCCGTTCGATTAAAATGCTTCTAGCGCAGTGGTACTCGAGATCGCGGCCCGATAACGGTAATACAATTAGCGATTCGTACGCGAGGCAACGCTCCTCCACGTTGCGTCGCGTCGTCGCCTCCGAGCACTCCCCGATCGGACACGTTGCGAGAGACGGTAATACTTACGGCAAGACCTTAAAAAAAAAGAACAAGAACACGTTAGACGGCGATCAGTCGGATAATTCTGTCTCTCTTTCTCTTTTTTTTTTATAAGCCGTCGTTAGGGGTTCTAGTGCGCAGGTGTGTAATTTCGTCGCATCCATCACAAGATAACTAGAGTATTCGTCCTTTCGCTCGACGAGGAAGACCCTTAATAACCGCGCGGCCTCTTCTGTGACACAAATGTTGCGCCTCCAGAAGCGAACAATTATATTATATACTGTAATATATATATATATATACCGGGGAAAGGTCGAGCCTCGAGTCGATCATTTCGCGTGTACGTGTTATTTGCTGCCACCAACGTTTCTCTTTCGATATAACCGGCACAGTCCTTCACGGTATCTGTTCCAGTTACGCACGCGTCTGTCATAGGAAATGTTCTCCTCTCATCAAGACACGGCGCCGTTTAAAATAAACCAACGTCAGATTTGTAGAACGATCTATTTTCTACTGTTTATTACAACGGGAGTCGTGTAACGCGTTTGTCTTGATGACGGCGAGAACATTGACTATGTCTATCGCCGTGGAAACGACGATGCAATTTAACGGCTATTTATTTCACTTTATTTAATGAAAAGGGGCAGGTGATTGTGTAGTGCCATACGTGTCGCATGCTCGCATGCGTGCCCGATAAGATCATGCATGTGCTTTCCTTCGTGATTTCCATGCAGGTGTCGTGAAGCGTGAATAAAACTGTCGCGCCGTCTCATATAAACCGGAGCAGCATTACTTAGATCGCGAACCTTACGTCGATTTCGATTACGGGAGACATGGAAATACTTTTACCTCGAATTTCGGTTGAATTCTTTTTTTCTTTTTAATTCATGTTTCAAGGACACTGTCATTGTTTTACACTGTGAAATCGACGTTGTGCGTTCGATCAGATTCGCATGCAACTCGTTACCCGGAATAAGCTAATAATATGCTTTTATCGTGCATTACATATCAAGGGGGGATTCAAATTCGAAAACGAATCTCTGGTGGAGGTATTTTCACAGTGGGGGATCATCGGGGGAGGATCGTGGTTTCTGGAGTTAGAAATTTTCTTTCGAGAACGTGACGTTGGGGGGAAGTGGTTGGTCGAGGATGGGATGGTGTTCGTACGGTCGATTTGGTCGGTGGTTGTTCGCCGGAGGACCTCGCTGAAGCTTACCTTCTTCCCTTGCTTACCCCGGACACCCTTTTCTCCCGTCAGACCGGGTGGTCCCATCGGGCCCGGCTCCCCCTTCTCGCCCTGGGGCCCTGTGTGCGTGTACATCACGTGCATAAAATAAAACGTGACACTCCGCCCGTTCTCACACGCACGCGTCTCTCGCTCTCGCGTAAAATCACGTGAACGGCGCTAATGTCTCCCCGGGAGCATTCTCTCACGAGACGCACACCGAAATCAAATTCAATAATCCCGAATACTGTGTTAAATTTTTGAAAATTATTTAAAACGCCGCGAACGAAACATAAGTAAATAAATAAATTACCCAGATAGACGATACCCAGCAAATTTGCGACAAATTTACTGACTTCTGTGTCGCGAAATGCAGAAATATTATGCGATTTATGAGTGATCACTTTGGCATTAAATTTAGGACAACTAATGATTCCTTGATAAAAAGTATTGTAGCAATCTGTGTACGCTCTTGATGATATTTTATTTAGGACATATTTGAATCATATTTGCTTACGAGTAGATGAGAACGATATATCATATACTACGAGTTAAACTCACGAAATGGTACAAAATTTGTATAAATATATTTACTCAAATAGTATTTGCTGCAAATTGCTTCCAATTTTTGATAAATTAATTTCTATCTCATGACGATCATAAAAGTCTATCTTGATATGATTGATCGATCATGGATGTATTGAGAATTAAATAAAATTACAAAATTCTGTCATTGTTCCATCCATATTTTTTTTATAAATCGAATCAAGTTTCCGTCATTCGACGTATAAATTCAAGATGTAATAACTTTTTTAATAGGCGAGCCCAATAAAAATTATTAGAAGTTCTACCAATTATTAATGTGATATACAAATTGTACCAATTAATATAATGTAAAAATTGTATCAATTAATGTCATGCAAAAATTGTACCAATTAATATAATGTAAAAATAGCATCAATCAATATCATATAAAAATTGCATCAATTAATTTCATGTGAAAATTGCATCAATCAATATC
>SMSR01015643.1:7879-24024 GCA_019453355.1 Ceratina japonica | reverse complement strand
CGCGCGCGACGAGATATATATATACTTTCTATGCGCGACGACCGATCTCTCGAGCCATCGATCCACGATCGGGGCTGCTGTCTCTTAGGACCTCTTTAGTTCTATCCCTTTGTAAACGTCGTTCGAGCTGTACGGGAGACGAGGGAGAACGATTATTTCATTCCGGAAGAGTATCCACCGTTTGTAATTGGTTGGACATCGGACGATCGATTGGGTGTACGGTCTTCCTCGTTTCTCAGTGCAGTTCGACGCGAATCGGGCGGTGATCGTTGCTCCGGATATCCGCTTATTTTAACAAGCAAGCTGGTCTTTCCCTGAACTGGAACATCACAGTGGCCTTGACGCGATTGTTTTCAAATATCCAACGTGATCGCAAAAAAAACGATGATTAAGACATATCAAAGTCTCTTAGAGATCACCCGGTGCAGAGTTCTATTAGAATTTGATTTCAGACCGTTTAGAACAGTCGGAGGGTCAGTCGCAGGAGTCGCTCTTCGATTTTCGGTTTGATAAGTATGCGGCTCTGTAAAATAATGTGCATTTATGAGCATCTGTTTTAATTGTATCTTAGAATAATTATTGTGTAGCTGTCGAGTTACCTCTGTCACTGACTCTTCCACGATATCTTCTTATTATTATTCGAAAAAGCGGAATTCCGACGCGGCACTTTGCTCTCTTCGCTTTTTTAGTTAGTCTTTCAAATTTTTAGATAGGAGGAAATGGCCTATTTCGACGCTGGATGAATAACCTGTTCTCCTTTTAGTGACCCGAACCGAACCGAACCCAGAGCGTGTCCTTATAAAAATAATATTTTTTAATGCGGTACGAACGCTGTCGGACTGTCGTCGCCTTGGCCGAGCCGAGCCGTTCGACGGTTATAAGAGACATATCATTTCTTCTGGGCCTTCTTTCATATCAAATCGTAGGAAATTGTTGAAGCGTGGAAGGTTCTTCGTATCTTTTCCCTTATCGCGACCAGGCCGCGAATTCTCACGCCAAGCCAAATTCTTACAAATCCCAAAGAGATTTCGGAGCTTTTTAATTTACCGTTTCGAATTTTGGGTATTTATTTTTGTATACATACCTCGAACGATGTCGAACCATTATTTTTGTACTTCTTCTTCTTCTTCTGAGTCGCGTTTCACGTTCGGTTTTAATTACATGCCCTCAGGTATATCGACGGCGTGGGAATTCGTGGTCTAGCGTCGATATTTCTACATATCATTCGCTGTTAGATCGTTTAGAATCATCCAGCGTCAAGTGTAACTCGACTCGCGGTAACTTGCATCTGAACATGGCGAGCGTTTAACATTCCATTACTAAATCACGGTATCAATATATCCAGTAGCATCGCTCGAAGGAAATTCGCGTTAGAGAAATTTTACTGCCCATTCTCGAGCATATGGCGCAGCGTCGTTCTTTTCACAATTTAAACTTGGCGCGCAATCAGCAGCCTAATGGCGGCGTACCACGTGACGCCGGACCACGTGACACCTGACCACGTGACGCCGGACCACGTGACATCGGAAGCGGCGCTATCGGATATACCTGTACTGTAATTAAATATCGTTTTGCAATAATTTAATGATAATTTTACAATCGTACGTCGATCGGGTGACCCGCGACGTGTTCGGACGGGCAATTTACGGCGAGAATTATCTTCCAACGCGTACGGCGAGTGAGAGGGACCGTGTGATGCATTTCTTTTCTTATTACCTTTACTGTTCGGTTGAACGTTTACTTAAGCAAGGTTTTCCTTTACGATACGGAGGAACACGTCGAGGATAATTCATAGAAAGAGAATTGTAGCCCTGTAAACTGGTTTCCCCGATTACGAAGTTTGATGAGTATTAGTTTCGTTGAGTTTCGGTTTGTTCTTCGACGTCTTTCTCTGTGAGTTATTTAGTGGAATCGCGAATCAAATAAAGTGTTCCAAAGGATAGGAGAGTGAGAGGGCGAGCGTGGAATATGTAACGGGGCTCCAGTGGGGCGGCGAGTGACTAATTATTAATTATCGTGTACAATTTTCGTTGTTCTTCTCTCGGGGATAATCGTGGTATCTTGGGAAGATGTATATGCGCACCAGAAGGACAGAATTTTCCATGTAATATACATATACCCTTACTACGTAACTCTACGTTGTTTAATATTGATAAGGATCAAAAATAAAAGTGATTATTCAGAAAGTAAACGACCGGCTTCGGATTCGTTCTCTCGCTCGATAGAGGAATCCAACGGGAGTAAACTCGCTTTCGTTCCATCCTCGTGTCCCGGTATCCTGGTTTCGGAGGTATATGTTCCAAGGGGAGACTTGGAAAGTTATGCTAAGTATTCGATCCAGTTACGTATCAGCTGAGCGTCTAGACGTGGTCTAGACTGGTGAATCGTCCGAAGTCCAACGTGAGAGAAGGAGAACGCGATGAGGAACTTGTGGTTCTCTTCCCGCTACGATATCTCCGGGACCGGAAGTCGGATCGAGACGAATCAATCGGGACGAAGAGGAGGCTTCAACGTTTTGGAAATTGTAAGTTTCATTTATTTAATATTATTTATTGCAAAATCCTTCCTCACTGTATTCCTTATTTCTGCAATAATATCGTGATATTTTATGTTTTTTTATATGTAATCCTCTACAATATGTGCTGTTCGACGGAATCGAGGGAGAAGGATATGATATACAGGCTCTGACCAGTACATTGAATCTCCAGCTTTCGTTTCATTGTCATTACTTCCGGTCCTCAGGGTTTCGTATCAAATCTCCCTCCGAGGAGATCTAGAACCTCAGTCGTCGTATAAACCTGATTTCAACGATTCCCTTATCATCGCAGCTTGCTTCACCTTCCCAGAGTTATTATTTATACAAATTATTTGTGTGTATATAATTTATTTATATATTATTTATACAAATTATTTGTACAATTTATTTATATATTATTTATGTAAAAAGTATTTATTAGTCTTGTATCCCTTGTCTTCTGTAGTACTAAGAGTTACAAATAAAGAGTTTAAATTTAATTAAGTCTTGTTTAATCACCTGTCCACGAATCCTAGAATTACCCGTTCCCAATCCTTAACGAGAAACTCGAAATAATAGACCTGGCCCCAGTTAAATTAGTCGCTGAAAAATCTAAGTCTGACTTTCCGATCAAAATTTCTCTCTCTGAAAATTCTTGGAAATGACGTCATCAGCAGGAGTTAGTGCTACCTCCTATTACTTCATATTCGCCTAGTACAAAGTTCAATTTTCAAGCAAATTTTTGGTCTAAATTTCGCACTTGGTACTAGGCGAATATGAGTTGGTAAGAGGTAGCATTAAGTCCCGTTGATGACGTAACTTGTCAGAAGAATTATCGGAGAAAATTTTTGATCGAAAGTCAGGCTTTGTACGATTTTCGAAAATTTTTCTCGCCGATAATTCTTTTGACAATGACGTCATCATCAGGACTTAGTGCTACCTCCTATCACTTCATATTCGCCTAATACAAAGTGCAAAATTTAGACCAAAATTTGTTCGAAAATTGAACTCTGTATTAGGCGAATATGAGTTGGTAAGAGGTAGCACTAAGTCCTGCTGTGATGACGTCATTGTCAGAAGAATTATCGGAGAGAAAAATTTTCGAGAATCACACAAATTCTGATTTTCAATAAAATTTTGGGCCAAAATTTGCACTTCGTATTAGGCGAATATGAGGTAGTAGGAGGTAGCACTAATTCAGTTGTCAGAAGAATTATCAGAGAGAAAAATTTTGATCGAAAAATCAGACTTTTACGGTATCACAATTCCAAAAATTTCTTAGACCTCGATTTCGCTTAATTTCTACTTATACTAAGTGAAGATGACATGGAGAAAGGATTGGAAATGGGTGAAGTTAAAGGTAAGTAAAGAGACGTTTCAATTCCATTTGTGAACTACTTCTTTATTAATTTTTTAAGAGGTATACAATAATTTACAGAGAGAAATGCTTAAGTACTGTATATACATGTATCATTGTCTATTTCATCACTGATAGTGGTATCGTAAGTGTAGCAGAGGGCTGGCTATTAGTTCTAGAAGATCTGCCTGAAAAATGTCTGAAACAAACGAAAAATTATGTTAAAAATCATAGAAAACAATAAAATGAACAATGAGAAACTAGCCAGAGACAGGAGAGACCAGAGAGGGACGGGAGAGGCTTCCCAGAGACGGGAGAAACCAGAGAGGAACGGGAGAGGCTTCCCAGAGTTTGATTAATAATAATTTAAACATTACCTAAGAGATTTCAGGCCATTTCGATTTTTTAAAGCGTTTTACTAAGATGTCTGGACGGGAGAGACCAGCCAGAGACAGGAGAGACTAATACGACGATTTTCCCGTCGAACTTCTACGAAAGTAGGATAGATATCTTAATGAAACTTAAAAGGCACTTAACTAAATCCTTCCTGAACACGTCTCTCAAGTTTCGTGCAATTCCGATCGGTAGAAACGGTGCTTTTTAACTTTACAGCTTCTTATAGCTCACAAGGGAAGGTTCCGACATGGTCGACGGCGACTTTAATGATTTTCTTGTGGCCTGATAGTATACGTCTCCAAATTGATGTATGTCAAATATAAAGTGTAATTATTCGATACTCTGCAAGGTATAAATAATTAAAATTACATACCAGCATTGTATACAGTATTATCTGTCGCAGTCTTCGACGTCTCGCTGGTGAAGTGGTGCAACCGTTTAGCTGCGGTTTATTTCGTTTATTCAACAACAACAGGTTAGGTTAGGTTAGGTTAAGTCACAGTCATGTGTTTACAGAGACCGCACGTAAATTAAAGGGACGCTTCACGTGGCTTCACGTGTCCGAGCGATTTGACTTACGATCGTTGGTCCACGATCTCTAACCTGATAAACGAGACTTTTCTAGTCGAGACAATGAAAAGTTAATTGGGGATCGGAGCAATGAACGTACAAAAGATGATGCCAATAACATTGAAAGACTCAGAAGCGAAGGACGTTGATAACAGAGGTACGATCAAGGTCATGGATCGGCCAACGTTTATATTGAAAACCAGAGAAGGCGAAAACAGGGCAGTGTCACCGAGTCAACGTAACGGTGCTAACAAGTACAAATAATTTCCTACATAAAATCCTTGTTAGTAAATGATAAGTCTTTAAACCTTGTGTATCAAACCGTAGAAAAGAGATGGATGCAGGTACCAGTGCTCCGTCAAAGATGCAGGATCGTAAGTTTTCTATTGCTTACTCACACAAACGTATTTGACTTCGATTTCTTCTTCAAACGCACCGGTCAATTTTCAGCCGTCCGTATGATGCTGCCGTCGTGCCTCGAAATGACGAGCTGCATGAAATTCATGGACGAGAACATGCAACTCTGCGAAAACGCTCTCGAATATTTGTACGACCAACAGGACTTCCTGGTCGTGGGATGCTTGGGCACTCAGGGCGTGGGGAAGTCCACTATAATGTCTTTATTAACGTCAAATTTTGCGTGAGCATTACGCGTTTCGAACGCGATCGATTCTGTCGACTTTGGACAGTTCTCTTACCGGTGTCCTTTCCTCAGGCCAGGTATATTCCCGGCTCAGGAGACGTCTCACTTCGAGAGCGGCGCGAATTGCACCAGCGGCATCGACTTCTTCGTGACGAAGAACCGCGTAATATATTTGGACACGCAACCCATACTCTCCGGCTCGACGATAGATCACTCCGCGACGTACGAACAAAAAAAAACGACGACGGACTTCGCGAGCACGGAGACCAACCTGGAGTTGCAGTCTCTGCAGTTCGCAGCCTTTCTGTTCTCGGTTTGCCACGTAATTATTTTCGTACAAGACTGGTTCGTCGATCCTAATTTGATCAGGTAAACGAGGGGACACGTTTTCGATCGGATTCGCCTCGGTCCCGATTTAAATACGATATTCGTAGATTTCTGCAGACTGCGGAAATGTTGAAACCGTCCTCGACCAGTAACATGGATCAAGACTACGTCGAGTATTACCCGCATATCGTGTTTCTGCACAATAAAGCTGAATTGCAAGACCTTACTCCTCACAACATGGAGAAGGTGAAGGTAATGAGAGATGAACACGCGCGTCGTCGAGCCAGTGATCCCGTGCCACGCTTAATTGCTTATGTAATTGCAGGACTTCTATAGCAAAGTATTTTCCAGTTCTAGACTCCAGACTCATAGCGGTTTGGACATGAGTAATCATTCGATGGAAACAGGATTGAATTTGTTTTTCATACCTCGCATCGGGGGCGAAGGTATTATTATTGTTTGTCCATTCCGCTTTGTAAACGTCCGCGCTAAATATTTCCGCTTCGTTTTGTTACAGAGGAATCGCCGATGCGTCAGAACGAAAAGAAACTAATAGAGAAGTTAAAAATAAAGATACACGGGGTCAACAAGAATCCGATGACGCCGTCTACTTTAACAGAAAAGAATTGGTACGTGTAAAAGAATAAATGGCACATAGTTCATCTGATAATTGATCTGTAATCGTGTTGCTCAGGTACCATTACGTTTCGAGAGTGATGGAAGCTATCAAGAAGAGTCACCTGTCCTCCGAATACGGAAGACTGATGCCGTAAAACGATCGCAGATAGTTCCCAATTTTTATATTTGAAGAACGATCACAGATTTCTTAAACAACTGAGAAATGTAAATGTATAACTGCAATGTTTACGGAATTGAATAAAATGAGATGAAAAAAAATGATCACTGGCGTAGCAGTCGAACGAGACGAACGCAATCCTTAAGAGTAATCCTCTTGCTCCTCCTTGTTGTCGGCCTGTTGCATCGAAGCCATTTGCACCGCCGCTTGCAGTTGTTGCCACTGCTGTTGTTCGGCAATCGCCTGTTCCTCCCTCGCCTTGGCGAACAGTTCCTGTTGCTGCCTGAGCAGTTCCTCCTCCGGGATGCCCAGGTTCTCTAATCTGGTGCTCTGACGTCTGCGTTTAGCCGCGACGGCTTTGCAATCCCGCAGGACCGCCTCCGCCTCCGCGCTGTAATCCCCGAATCCGAGCTTCTCCAGTGCTTGAAGAACGTGCTCGGCGTTTATGGTCTTCTTCTGCTGCTGGTTGCAGATATCGTTCGCCTCCGAGGAGATCAGATGAATGAACTCGGTGCAACAGTTCAGTATCAGTTCGCGGGAATCGTTCGCGACGCGGACGTGCGGCAGTATCTCCTTGATCATTTTGTTGATGGACGCCCGGGGCAGGGTCAACTCGTCGTCCTCGGTCGGCGACGTGGTGGCCGAGGCCATTATCTGAAACGCAATGCAATTTGATGCGTACAAATAACGAGGACGAAAAATGAAATTTACATACTAATCGTCTCGCGCGACTCTTTCCTTCCTCGTCTCTTTCTCTCTCCTTCCCTTCGCTTTTTCAACGGCCCGTGTTTCAACAGTTGTTACCTTTTGAATTATCTAAATTTCTTACGCGTGTCGATAATTCAAATCTTAGGCTTATCGCTTTATCGCGCGTTCCCAGAGCTCATCGCAGCAGATAATCAGATAAATTAACGAATGTTTAAGTCGTCGTCGTCGTCGTCTGGTTAGTTCGATATAATTCGTATACGATGCCGTAACATTACCGTCACGTTATAATTAGTTTCAAAATGAAATGTTCGCGCGTGTTCAGCTGGTGTTCGTGTTCTTTGTTCTGTTTTCGTTTTGGGTGCGGAACGAGCGAGCAGTCGACTGTGCAAGAAATACGAGTGGGTTCGTCGGTGTTGTACGAAATTTAACTGTGACGGTGGTGCAAACTCGGGAGTACGTCGAGCGCAAAGACGTGTACAAATTTCTTAAGCTGAACATATCCTGGTCGCCCCCGGCCACCGTCCGCCAGCCTTCCTCTTATAGGTAAAAACCGATCGACGATCGCCTGCGACCGGTTCGTTATTAATTATAAATTCTGTAATCGCAGCGTTATGGTGACGGGGATACGAGAGGAAAAAGGTCCAGCGGAATGTACAGAAGGATCCTTGTTCCATATGTATGAAAAGAAGCGTCTCAGCGCGCTGATACCTGAACACAATAATTTAATCGACGTCCCCGATTTGTATATTCAGCCTAATTGTTCTTACAAAGTGCAAGTTATCGCCAATCCGAGGAAGAATCATTTAAACGCGCCCGAAGTACGTCGTCCGTAAGCGACTATTATAGAAAATCGTTTGACTCTGATATTTTCCAGGTACTCTTCAAGGTTCCCGAATGCGTCGGTCCAACGTGCAACTGTATCTACGCGAAGTCGTCGCTGCCGATTCCCAAAATTAACGTCACCCAAACGGAAGACCGAGTGCTCGTGAATTGGAGTCCAAATTTCAACGCGTCCAGTGTCCGATATTACGCAATCAGGTACGCGCGACAGTGATCGCGTGCGATTGTCCGTCTTCGACTTATCTCCAAATACAATTGGCAACGTTTCGTAGCGTCGGAGTTCCTGTCTCGAAGTCGACGAAAGGGCTACCTGTTTACAACGTGACGAAACTAGGGCAGGTCCTCGCGAACAAAACTACGTTCGCGTCGAATTTCAAACCTAACGCGAGCAGCTATAAAATCGTGGTAAACGCGGTCGACGTCCACGGGTGTTCCGGGCCAGAAGGAAGCCTGATTATTCATTCGTTGACGAATAATGTCTTGAATTACAACATAGTAAGTCGTTTCGGTGAAGAGTGAGCACGTATCTCATGTAAAATGTATCCCACTGGCTTTCAGTTGTTCATAATAATCGGCGTAGCATCCAGTAGTATTCTGCTTGGGATTTTAGGTTTCATATTATATTACAAGCAGAATTCCTTTGTGAAAAGCGATTTCGTCGGATACAAATCTCAGTGGATGGAAAAGATACTGAAGAGGCATAACATTCTGTACATCAGGCACGAGTTACAGGTAGGCTAGCTATCTTCAGTGGTCGAAGGTCAGCTCAGTTGAAACGATCTCTGCAGGAGGAATATATAAAGGAGGTGGATAAGTCTAAATTATTCAAATACGTAAAATTGATACGTGAACTGGGCACTGGACAGTTTGGAATGGTATACCTTGGCCAGCTGGACGACGCAAACGGTACTTTGGTGGCTGTAAAAATGTCCCAGAACGTGGACATCGATAACGAGAATAGAGAACAGTTCCTGCAAGAGATTGAGATGATGAGAATGGCAGGGAATCATCCTCACTTGGTAAATCTCATAGGCTACTGCACTCAGCCGACCCAACCGATATGCATCTTGTTGGAGTACATGCAAGGCGGAGATCTACTGACTTACTTGCATCGCCAGAGGAAACAGCTGGACGATAAAATAGCTTACCAAAACCAGGATGTAATCCGAGATTTACAAAGGCACACCTCCGAATGTAAGTACACCGTCGACCCGTTATAATTCACCAGTGATTGATGTTACTGTCGGTTTTTAGCATTGTACACTGCCATATCCGAGGCAGTGAACAGTTTCAAATTCAACGTTAAATACTACACGAACATCGCTGGGAAAGAGCGATCCGAAATTGAAACAGAGAACAGGATCGGTAAAATGGAAAGAGACAGATTTTTAAAGTTCGCCAAAGAAATAGCCATGGGCATGGAACATTTGGAAGCTATGAGAATCGTTCACAGGGACCTCGCGGCAAGGAACATCCTCCTTGGCGCGGATTTTACTGTCAAGGTATATCAACTCGCTGCAAAGATATCGAGGTTAGATTCCTTTTCGAATCAAAATATTTTTCTTCAGATCTCCGACTTCGGGCTCTCGCGCAACGGAATATACGTGATAAAGAGTACGGAAGGAAAGGTGCGTCGTTTACCTATCAGATGGATGTCGCCGGAGGCTCTGTACGATCGCACGTTCTCGTCGAAGAGTGACGTGTGGTCATATGGAGTGGTACTTTGGGAGATGAGCACGTTGGGTGATTTTCCCTACTCGAACGTGCAAGACGATCGTTTGTTACGCTACGTTATTCACGAGAACGGTCGACTGGAACGACCGGACGACGTGCCTGCTAACGTTTACGAGCTGATGGATTCTTGCTGGGCGAAGGAGCCCGACAATCGGCCGACCTTCACGCAACTTCTTCCCGACATACAGAATCTTATTTTAACACCGTCCATTGAAAACGAGTTTACGACAGTGTCTAATCCTTGTTACGCATTTTCAGATTCAAATAAAATCACGTAGCGCACGCGATTCGTTTTTACAATAACAATTATATAAGGTTGTTCAGAACGTGTTACTTACATGCTAATCTTTTTTACGGATGCGACCAGGCTTCTTTATTAAAGCGTCACACAACGAAGTCCTCCGCATTTAGACAATTAATCTTCTACGAGGCTCTCTTTTCTTTATTCAATAACTGTTTAAATACGTATTAAAGCTCGCGATCAACAATCCGCCATGTTTAATTCTTAACTCGACTAGTGGCGCCATCCAGCGTTCCCTTCCTCAAGCTCGTCGCAAGTAGCTTCCAAACTTCTCTACAAGATGGCGCCACCGAGTCAGTTAAAGCTCGGTCAGAGAACCGGAGCACCGGAGTCCGTGTCGTCGTTTATCTTTTCCGTCGAATTCTCAAATAACGAAAGTACGCAGAAGATAATTCATTTAATTTGTTCTTATCTTTGATCCGCGTATCGAGCTACGAGTGTTTTCGCGTTCTATCGTAGCCGGACAGAGATCTCGATCGCGGAATCCGCGAACATGGTTCCCGTTTGTTGGTGTCATTGAGTTCATCTGCAATTTCTAAAACGAATCGCATTCTTTTAATGGGAAGTGTCAACAAAGAGGAATAAAACATGAACGAAGAGACGGGAGAGGCCGCAGGTTACGACACCGCCATCGACGGTAAGTCTGTCTATATTCGTTCGTTCTTCGTACAGGTGCGATGCACCTCCTTACGATAAGTCAATAATTAAACCGCGTATCCGTATCGCGTTGCGATCGGTAGCAATACCATTCGAGGCTCGTCATTAACGTTATATATACATAATTCGAACAGTACTCGGTATCCGCCCTTCGTGCGTCGACCGCGACGCGTCCCGGACAAAGGTCAGAGCTTGTAAGGCGTTCGGCGTTAAGTCGCCCAGTCGGGGAATTCGGACAGGTCGAAAATGTAGGCGCCCCACGTGGAGAAGGCCACCGTGGTGATCAGAAGCGTGATCGTAGTGGGTCCTATCCCGGCGATCGCCAGGTCCCTCGTTCTTATCTGGCCGGCGGCGGCGGCGATCGCGTTCGGCGGCGTGCCGACCGGCAAGTGAAAGGAAAACGAGCAACAGAGCGCAGCTGGCATCATCAAGTACAGCGGGTGTATTCGTATGGCGACGCACTGAAACGACGCACGCCTCGTTATCACCGCGAGAGAGAGATAGCAGTTACCGTTGAAAAAGTCTCTTACCATTTCCGCCAACACCGGCAGAATGATGTTCGCGACGGCTACGTTCGAAGTCAGCTCCGTCACCGTTTCCGCGAAGACGCAGACGGTGCAGAGGATCGCGAACGGGCTTATCGACTTCAAACTGGACAACGCTGTTCCTATGATCGTGGACAGCCTGGAGGAAGTGCTCCCGGCCGAGATCGCGAATCCACCGCCCAAAACTAAGATCAGGCTCCAGTGCATCTTCTGGTGGATCATCTTCCAAGTGACCATGCTCGGCGACGTCTTCTCGGGCCGGTTCGCCGGGTCCGAGTCGAACGACCGGAGGAAGTCGAGCTTCGACGGTAGAACGAAGAAGAGGATCGTGACGAGAGCGGCCGCTGTAGAATCTTTAACCTTCCTGCAAGCGTTTATTACATTTTTACGCGCGAGAATCGAACGACCGGGTCGCGGGGCCAACGCAGCCGTTTACGAGTCCGGCTGATAAGAATTGAGATGCGTACAAGTCGGTGATGTAAGTCGGCCAGCCGGGGACGAATCCCGGGCTGCGGAGGAACCAGAGGAGAACGACGGAGATGAACAGCATCCCGACGACCGACTCGTGCCACGTGATCGGACCGAGTTCCTTGTATTTCTTGTCGATTACGGCAGCGGCGACCTTTTCTCCCTGCTCGCCGATGTCGACGGCCCGCGCGTCCTTACTTCCGGGCCTGAACATCCCCATGTACATCACGTGGAGCCAGAGCCACGTGAGGAAACCCATCAGGAGCATCGGCGGAACCGAGTACAGCATCCACGATGTTAGACTGATGCCCGGGCTGTTCGGGAATCGCCTAAGATCGAAATGAATCATCGGTTTATCTCCGGGTTATCGTTAGCTCACAGACTTCTTCGCTTACTTCTCGAAGAATCCTTTGAGGGTCAAGTTGGTACCGGTTCCGACCAGCGTGCCGATGCCTCCGAGGCTGGAAGCGTACGCCGCCACGAGGTAATACACCATCGTTATGTTAGTAGGTTTCTTAGCCCTGAAATTGTTATGGAGTTAACAGAGACATCGTCGAGGTATCGTTCGATCTTTACGTACGGTTCTGTTCCCTCTTCGCCGCCCTTGTTATCCTCCAGCTCAAACATGTCGCCCAGACCTTGCTAAAAATTCGAACGAATGAAATGGAATCCTTATCGAGGGACCGACGGGGGTGGCTTACCGTTTCCAGCTCGAGGAGGACTGTCTCAACGATCGGCAACATCATCGCGGTGGCGGCGGTGTTCGATATCCACATCGACAGGAACATCGTCACGCAGAACAGTCCGAACGTCAACCTGCGAATTGAATTATACTTTTCTTGTAAACACGAGAAACTCATTTCCGGAGATCGCGGTTTACCTCCGATGACTGCAGCCGACCGTCTTGATGATCAGCAACGCCATGCGCATATGCAGGCCGGAGTTCTCGATCGCGATCGCTATCACCATGCTCCCGATGAACATCATCGTCGTGTCGTTCATGTAACAGACGCAGGTCTCGTTCGTGCCCATGACGCCCATCAGCGGATAGAGAACGACCGGGAGTAAGCCGGTGATCGGCAACGGGAGCACCTCCGTCACCCAGAACATGGCCATCAGTGCGACCACGTACAAGCACCGCATCGCCGTCGTCTGCGTTTAAAAGTCGTCGATTACTATTGAATGGGAACAGAGGAAAAGATAGACGAACCTCGCCGGTGTCGACGAGAACGATGGGCAGCAGGATCAGTGGCCATAGCACGATCACGAAGGATCTCCAATACAGCGAGAGGAACCGCGTCAACAGTCGAACGAAGCTGTCGTTTTTTCTGAAACACCCGCGTCGGTTCGCCGTTCGAATCGTAAGTACGGATAACTGGAGAACGTCGTAACGTTTGATTTTAGGCATTGCCGTACCTTCGGTTCCCCGTGGCGTCCACGATCTCCGCGTCGTCGGGCTGCGTGGCCATTGCGTATTCTCCCTACCAAAGCGTTACGTATCTGAAAAAATGAATTCGATTACGCACATATGTATGTCGAGCCGTGCGTTTTTATTCCCAGACTGACGCGAGTGCACCGTCGCGATCGGACGAGCCGCGAAAGACACTGGAAGACGACGGCGACGGACGAGCGAATGGCCCCGTGCGTGCGCTCGGGCTCGCGTTTCTTATTATGCGGCTAATAACGCGGGGACGGGGTCCTACTCGGGTCTACGGGCCGTTTCGAAACCGATGCTGAACGCGCGTTTCCTTACAATTGAATCGACAGATAACGATACACAAAGAGTTGCGTAATCCGTGATTCTTTATTATTCCCTGCCGTCTGTCGCATGGTCCCCCCTCCCGCCCGTTCTATACGGCCTGCTCGGATTACGGGTCAAATAATTTCACTACGAACCGCGCCGAATTGACCTCGAGGGCCCCGTGTGCCCGGGAACGTTCAGCCCTTGCCGTCCGCTTTACGTATATATGTATACCCGTCCGTTCCTCTTGCGCTGCTCGCTCGCATCGGCCGCCGTTGTTTCCTCCTTTATCGTTTATTTTGACGACTCCTCTAAACATCGATCGCGGCGACCGGCGTAATCGGCCCGATCCTCCTATCGCCGCGGAATTCGCAACAATTTTCAGCGATACGGCCGAAGGAAAATAATCATTGTCCCGCGCACGTCCCGGTGTCGCGAGGGACCAGGTACCGCGAGATAACACGATCTATTAAGAAAATTATTGTTGCCGTCGTTCCGATATAATTTGCCGCCCGTGCAAACAGATTTCACAATTCTCTGTTATTGTGTATCTCGCGTTCCGTCGCTCGCGATCCGATCGGTCCGAGAGGTTTCCAACGAACCCTCGTTAGGATTCTCACGTTCGGTTCTTGCCCTCTGTACCGCGGTCCGTGTCCAGCACACGCCGCAGGATTGAGTCGTCACCCCTCTCTTTTACTCGCTACCTCTGCTTCTACTTCTTCTTCTTCTTCTTCTTCTTCGTCTTCTCGTCCGTTGGACACTGTTCTCCGGTGCTTTTTGCTCGTGCCCGTTCACCTCCCTCGCGGTCCGTTTTCTTCTCCTGTCTATACGGTCGGTTATTCTCCAACGACTGGTGAACTGAACCCGTCGCGGCTCACGGCGAACGCGTCGTTCCCCGTCCCTCGACCTTGATACATCGGTGTTCTTATTGCACGGTGTTTCTTATTACTCGTAAACGCAAACGGAATTGCGTTCTCTTCCCGACAGAACGCACGTGTCTCGGCGGCGCGGCGTCTCCGGGGCCGCGACGACGTTCGCCGAGGAAATTGGCTCGAACGATGCTCCCGATAATTGTAAGTTCGAACGAACGGGACGAAACGGAGGTAGAACGTACGCAACGTTTAAATCAATTTAAATCGACTAATTAATCCCGCTCACGCTGCCGTCCGTCCTCGTGTTTATTACGTGACGCACCTCGTGCCCGCGGACCGTTGCTTCTGGAAAATATGTACCGTTCCACGGTGTGGTACCCTTCTGCGACTGGTGTATCGTTCGCGTCCCGTTCGAGGCTCCGCCGGGTAGGGGACAAAAAAACGTTGATACGCGTCGCACCGACGGCGTCATCGTTATCGGGAACACTCATTAATTAACCCCTGCTTTCTCCGTCCATTAAACAAGCGGAGACCGCGAGCCCTGTCGCTAGAAAATTCAAAGGTAACCCGAGTTCAAATTCAATTTCTGGTTTAAATCTTCACAGTTTGCATACAATACTGTTTACGTTCCTCTATGTCCTGTATCAGGTTCGAAAACTACAAACCAGCGTTTTGGAATACTGTTTTCGTTACGCAGTTTTAACCTTTCAGGCATATCTTCAGGTCCTGCAGGTCTGAATTGAAATATAAACAANGTTTGAACGCACAGGACTATTTTCGCGCGTAATCCGATTAGGTGAGCTGCCAACGCCACTAAGGCGCTGCCACGTGCGTGCTGCGGCACGACCAGTAATATCAATCGTGAATTCTTCATCCTCTGTAATTCTTGCGGCAACACTTTCACATTGTACTCGTTCAGGTTCGTCCGAAACAGGGACAGTCCTCTTGCTCTGAAACGAGAAGATCGTAACGTCACACTTGGATCCGCTCTCCTTTTTAGATCTGACGGTGGAACAATGCTCACTCGATCGAGGGTGCGGCGGTCGACTCCAACCAGAATTGATCTTTACCGATCACTCCGACGTACAGGTCTCTCTTCTCGGATTCCGGCACGAACGAATTGGTCCAATCTAAAAAGTCGAACGGTTGCGTCGAACGTACTTGCGGTTTCGCGACAGATCTAACGGATTGACTCGAGGACGACTCTGCTCTGTACATGTCTAGCTCGTACGCGTTTTAACGATATACACGTGTTACTACGCGCGGCGGAAAGTTTGGTTGAGAATGGGAAATACCTAAGAAACGGTTAAAAGGTTGCACGATAGCCCTGCGAAGGAACTTCGATGCCTTCCTACATAATATACTCCAAACTGAAGGTATCTCACTTTCACAAGAGACGCCGTTGCTCTTCGTCCTCCACGTCGATTCCGCGGCCAACGCGCAAAACTGTTCGAAGTTTATCCGCAAATCCGTCGAGTCCCTTTTCGCTGGAAACCCGCCGTCTATCAACGTCCTATAGGTTTCTACGATCGGAAGAAAATTGATTCTCCAGTGAACTCGAATACGAACGCTCCCGTTTATAAGCGACGGGTCTTTACCTGACTTGTTCACGACGTTTAAAAGATCGGACGACACGTTGCACTTGAGGTTTGACTGTAGCGCTATCCAAGCCTGC
>SMSR01015642.1:58544-83333 GCA_019453355.1 Ceratina japonica | reverse complement strand
TAGGTTTAAAAGATCGGTCGAAGTGTCCGATATAGGTCGAAACTCTTCTCAAAAGGGCGAAGAGTGTCAACTATTGTGTAGCGTTAAATGCAAAGTCCAACGTCTAAAGAAGAAGAACGACAAAAAGACGACGGACGAATGCACAGAGATAAGAGCGCGAGAGAACGGAAGGATAGAAAAATGGTCGTAAACGCAGACCATCTCTGGGTCAACACGCTGAAATAAAGAGATTATATCGTACTAGAACGAAAAGTCCGATGGTCCCGTATATTCGATAAATTCCACACGGAATCTGCGACCCTCTAAAACTTTTCATACTTATTGTTAGAGATATAACTCAAGATTTGGTAGTGTTGACGTAATTAATCGAATTNAACGATACGACGTGAGCTAAATTTTAATTATTATATTCTATGAGTGGTCTTTTTCTTCTCGACTGTTCTATTATACATGCATATAAAGTATGTTGAAGTTCGATCGATTCTGTTCTCCATGATATAGTCGCGAACTGTATTCGGTAATATAGAAATAGACATTTTCATTATTCGTTTTATTCCAGTTTCGTTCTCTCTCTCTCTCTCTCTCTCTCTCTCTCTCTCTCTCTTTTATTCCGTATTTCATTTCATTACTTCCTCATTCTACTTATCTGAAAGTAGCACCTTAATGTAATCTCGATTGCTGTACAGATTCGGACAGTGAAGTTTAGCCACCTTCGCGTTTGTGTGCGTCCCCTAGCGGGACACATCGAAATTTCAATATGTATATGTATATATCGAAATTTCAATGTGTCCCGCTAGGGAACGCACACAAACGCGAAGGTGGCTAAACTTCACTGTCCGCGATTGTACATTCACACTGTAAACTTTATGCACTGTAAATTCCATACTCTATAATTCATCACGTCAGATGAGCTTCTACCCCAAGACGCAATAAATAAATCAATCAATCTCTCTCTCTCTCTTCCCATTGTTCAATACATTAATAACTATTACCTATTACTTAGATTGATAATTACTTAACATTCTGACGTCGTCATATTTTTATCCCATTTCTTCTCTCCGTGTAAGAGAAGTCATGTTTCGTCCTGATCTAAAAGAAGCCAACCGGATATCTAAACTATAGAAGATCTTGAGTTTCGTATGAAAATTGATGGGGCAAATTTTCAAAAAGCTAGCGAAGAGAGACGTTTCCTTTGTCGCAAAGATTATTACAAAGTACGAACTAGAAAATGTTTTTTACTTCGTGTAAAAACGATTATTATCTCGTTACGAACTCGAGGCGGCAGAAAGCCGAGAAATCGAGGGGCATAGAAAATATTTGTACGCGTTCGAAGATACATCTCTCTGAAAAGGCGTGGAGAAGGGAATTTCACGGATTTTCGAGGAGAGACGAAACAATAGTGGCGCGTAAAGCGTGGCGCGGTGAATTTCGCGCGGGAAGGGTGAAGGAAAAAAATCAAGGGACACCAGTCGGCCGCGTGATTAGTCCGACGCTCGCACGGGGCTACGCCGTCGTCGTCGTTCCTCCTCTACGTAGTTGGCACGCATTCCAACGGGACCAATCCCCGGGCTCGGGTCTCATTCGACTGCGTGTCTAGTAGCCCGAGGGTCTCTGCACCCGTTAAAACCACCGTCGACGCCGACGCACGCTGCACTTCCTCCTTATTTCCTCCAGCAGATCTCTAATTCGATTATTTGCGTGATCTCGTTGTACGATCGGTCGATAAAACGTTCACCGATTTATAACGTCGACCGCGGAACCGTGCCTTTTACGATTTAGGTTTAAAAGATCGGTCGAAGTGTCCGATATAGGTCGAAACTCTTCTTAAAAGGGCGAAGAGTGTCAACTATTGTGTAGCGTTAAATGCAAAGTCTAACGTCTAAAGAAGAAGAACGACAAAAAGACGGCGGACGAGTGCACAGAGATAAGAGCGCGAGAGAACGGAAGGATAGAAAAATGGTTGTAAACGCAGACCATCTCTGGGTCAACACGCTGAAATAAAGAGATTATATCGTACTAGAACGAAAAGTCCGATGGTCCCGTATATTCGGTAAATTCCACACGGAATCTGCGACCCTCTAAAACTTTTCATACTTAGAGATATAACTCAAGATTTGGTAGTGTTGACGTAATTAATCGAATTGCTTCGAAAACTAATAAGTTCAATCATCTTTTAGACATTTTTCACGAATCTGACCAGACGCAAGCTACAGATCCACTTTCTAGATAACATTCTAAGATAGAATATATCTGCCTTAATTGCATTTCGTCTGATGACTAAACACCATTTTATTTGCGCTTAGCGTTTAAATGTTTGTATGCAATGTAAATGTTTCTCTGCTCTATTATACTATGTACAGTACGTTTTTTTTTAATGGGTTACTAGTTACTCGAAAAGATAAAATCTGTTACTGTTCCAGACGCCTGCGGACTGTCGGACGTGGCGCACATCGAGTCGCTGCAAGAGAAGTCGCAGTGCGCGTTGGAGGAATACTGCAGGACCCAGTACCCGAACCAGCCGACGAGATTCGGTAAGCTGCTGCTCCGGTTGCCGTCGCTGAGGACGGTGTCGTCGCAGGTGATCGAGCAGCTGTTCTTCGTGCGGCTAGTCGGGAAGACGCCGATCGAGACGCTGATCAGGGACATGTTGCTCAGCGGTAGCAGCTTCAACTGGCCGTACATGTCCACGATGTGACATTCTGTCTGGCGACAGCTAGCTTCCGCGTAATATCGCCTCGTCCCGCCCCTTCCGTCGAGCCGAAACGCGGGACAGCGCGCACTCTGCATTTTCACGGACGGACGTTGAACCCCTCGGAGGGAGGAACGCCGTTCGTCGGAACCACGTCTCGGTTCGTCGAAGACGATCTGCGGTGAGCGGCAGAGAAACCGAGGCGTGGAAGAACTCGAAGAAGGACTTACGGAGATCGTCGAACAGAGGAATCGCCGACGAAGAGAAGTTTGGAACGCGCGCGTGGATACCGGAGGACGATCCGAGGATGTGGGTCTCGTCGCGGAGCTGCTTTTCAAGGGAGTTTCCAGCGCCGACCGTTTGTTTGGCAGGAGATCTTCGGGAAGACGCGAGGTGAGGACGGCGGAAGTCGCGGAGGACGCTTTAGTAGAATTTTTTTATAGCGACGCACGCGCAAAACGCGGACAAGTATTTTTCCGAGGGTCTCGAACGTTCGAGAGACGAGCGGAGAAAAAGAGAAACGAGGTGCGTCGGTGAACGTGGCGGCGAAGAAGAAATCGTAAATTAGCATTTGTAATCGGCGAACGGGGGATCTCCCNGTCTCGTCGCGGAGCTGCTTTTCAAGGGAGTTTCCAGCGCCGACCGTTTGTTTGGCAGGAGATCTTCGGGAAGACGCGAGGTGAGGACGGCGGAAGTCGCGGAGGACGCTTTAGTAGAATTTTTTTATAGCGACGCACGCGCAAAACGCGGACAAGTATTTTTCCGAGGGTCTCGAACGTTCGAGAGACGAGCGGAGAAAAAGAGAAACGAGGTGCGTCGGTGAACGTGGCGGCGAAGAAGAAATCGTAAATTAGCATTTGTAATCGGCGAACGGGGGATCTCCCGTCGATCTTCGCGTCGAGTAATCGCCGTCAGTCGAGTCACGCCGAAACCCGGGAGTCGTTCGTAGGCCGCGGATTTTTCTGCGAGACGAAACGTTCAATCGAGATTCTCTTTCATCAAACCAACGACGCTTTCGTCGCTCTACTGAATTTTACGCGTCCCTTTCGGCACGTACGATTTCTCTTTAAATGCATCGAATCCGCAGTTTCGACGTTCCGTTGCCCCCTGCTTCGTTCGTTGCACCGTTCTTTATTCAAATCCCGTGAATCGAGGTTCGTGGTTCTCCACCGACGACTCGATCGCGGACTGCGTATTCCATGCATTTAGAAAAAAATTCTAAGACGAGTCTAACGACGGAAGAGACGTTTATAGTTTGTTCCGCGTAAAAGTCGGCGGTCACGGACGTCGGCGACGTTAGAACGGACGAGTCGTCGATCGAACTCGAGGAGGGAACGGAGTCGATTCCGCGTATGGGCGAATAAATATATTTTTGTTCGAAGAACGTTCGCCCGGTCGCGTGCTACCACTCCGGTTCGACGAGAACGGACGCGATTGCCGCGGGAAGGAGCTCGGCGGGCGCAATGTGATATACACGCGAACAACTGTAATCGGATTTTTGAAACACGGTGCTTTTTTACCCTATATAAATACTGTACGATAGCCAGAAACGGACGCATTGTACTATAGAATTTTGCGCGCCACGGATCTCGTGACGCCGAGCTAGTTACTTAGAAAACCACTTAGGGGTATATGGGATATTTCTAATATTTTTAAGAGCCGCGAATTCCTTTGTCAAGACCCGGACGCGCGAGCGTACGCGCGATCACACACACACACACACACACACACATACACAGGGTGATAAATAAAAAAAAAGAGCGATGCGATCACCCGATCGATAATTGTACAACTCGTTTGAGAAACGTTTCGAGCTGAGTTCGCTCGGACTTGAAAACAAATCGATTTTGCCATTACTGGCGACGAGTTTTTGGTCGGGCGTAATAAAAGTAAACGAAGACGCGCAGGAGCTTCGTTCCACCGTGTAACGCGACAAATCATTTTTCTATTTTCATTGTTTAATGCGATTTCACCGCGACGATCGAAGAACTCGTTGCCAAATGGAATCGACTCGTCGGATGGATCGCGACGGAATTGTATTATATCGAGAATGAATCGCGTTGTCTTTGAATATGCGGAAAGGGACGAAAACACGGAACGACATCCGCTGTAGCGTTATGTATAAAGGCGTGAGATTTTTGTATAAAAAGACATGTACATAATTAATATATATATACATATTATATATAAATATAAAAATACAGATATAAATATACGATTATAAATACGAACGTAAGTGCGAATATAACACGCGAATATACGTATGAATGTAAAGAAATATATATGTCAGAATTACGGAGTCTTGGGTCGTTTTAATCGTCATTGCGAGGAGAATCCGAGAGACAGCGGGACGAGTAGACGAACGGTGAGGAAAAATAAAATACTAGGACGCGTATTCGGTCGGTCGTTTGGTATTCTATTACTGCCCAGATCGTCGATTCGTCCCACCGTGCAAAAGGGAGAAGGTAAGTGATTCGCGTTCCAACGATTTCTAATCAGGTTTTTCATTGAAATGCGACGGAAGAGCAAATAATTTCCTCGTCCGTTGAGACGGACTAAAACAAATTGACAGGGCCGAACGAAAAGAGACGATCAGATATGAAGATCGCACGGGAAGCCTGACGAATTAAACGAGAGCGTGTTTCTGCGTGTAAGAATCGCAGAATTCCACGTCGAGACGACTAGGAAGGGAAGATAGGTACAGGTGAGGAGGAGGAGGAGGAGGAAGAGTAGAAGCACGAAACGGGAAGATGCGGTCTCGAAGAAGAGTGGCAGCGGAGACGGGCGAGTATGTAGTATCCAGCCGGGCAGCCAAGGGGGGAAAAGGTTTTAAAGAAGAATCGAAACGAGTCGCGTTCCTCTTCGGCGAGGGCACGCGAGGTCGCGCTCGCAGACGGAGGCATCGCCGTCACGTCGGCCAGAAATCACTGCCGTGCGTCAGGGAAAATTTGCCCGGCGATTGTTTATATTGAAATACGTTCGTGAAGGAATGCTCGCGAACGCGCGCGCGCCACCGTCTAAGCGTCTCGTGCTACACCCTATCCTCTCTGTCTCTTCGGCGAAAACGCGGATTTTTACGATAATCGCGCGTTTCCATCGAAAATATCGATAAACACGGTGGAACTCGATTTATCTCTCTAGAACAGAACGACCGAACCGAGTTCGGCCGTTCGTCTCGGGGCGACGATTCTCGACTCATGAGAGATGTTTTCCGCGAACGGAAAAAAATTGATGATCGAATGCGAAGTTTCGTGTACGAATTTCGTTAACGATTTGAATGTTCCTCCATTAACGCTCATCTGTTAACGAAACTTATTGTCTCACACGGAAAGTTCTAGAGAGATATAACCTACAACAATTAATACATACGTTTTCCTTTTCCCTTGTCACATTATTATTAAATTTGCAGGTTATTAGATCTGGATTGTCCTCTATATATTGTCTCAAAGTATTTTTTTTATTTTCTGTAACATTGCTGGCTCGTTTTAGGCTTCCTTCAATATTCTTTCCCACTTTTTTATGACTCATTTTATTTTTATTTCATTATTACACTCACACGATTAAAATTGCGTGCTCAACGAATAATACTTTCGTGGACGAATAGTACCGATTCGTTGACAAAAGAGTGTCGTGTGTGAAACGTTTTCGCGAACGCAGCGCTCTTAAAAATCATTTTCGTTCACGCATATGATTCTCAAACGTCGAGAATAGGCGCCCTGACGACGTAGAGATCGGCTCGCGACGTCGACTTTCGCGTGAGGCGGAAGATACTCCAGAAATCAACGTCGTCGGGGAAAATTACGCTCTAATCTGTGCCGTATGGCTCGCGTCGAGAGTCGGAGACGAGTTCGAGGGGACGAGATTTGTACCGGTTACTTTGCGAGCTAAACGAGGAATCGAGAAGCGTTACATGGATTCGCGGTCGGGTCGCGATTTTCGAGATCGCGAGGTTCCCGAGGCGAGCGCATAAAACGCGGATAAATCACAGGGTCGGACGGGTAGCAGGGCGAACGGGAACAAAAACCCAACGCGAGACAGAGAGAGAGAGAGAGAGAGAGAGAGGGAGAGAGAAGGGCCAAGAGCCGGATGCTTAGAATTTCGATAAATCTAACTTGGCAGCAGAAACAAACGGCCCGGAGCGCGGCGAGTGGAGAGGCTTTTTTCTTTCGGGAGTAGTAGAGCGTCGCGGTTTTTGGCACCCGTTCAAAAATTCTCGCTCCTTCGCTTTTTTTGCGGCCGCCTGATACGCGGTAAACGATGCATCAGAGACGCGAAATCGCGACAGGAATCGGAAGACGTTTTTGGAATCTGTGTTCCGTTCGGCCCTTCTTCGGGCTCGACGATCGTTCAAAAAGGACACAGCACGTTTCTTCGTTCTGTTCTTCTAAAAACGGCAATTTATCCACGATTTTATGCATCGAGTCTTGCATAAAAAAGTCGTAGCACAGAAATCGTAGTCCAAGTTCGGAGTCGAGCTCCGACGAATCGCGAGCGTGGGCGGCGATCGCTAATTGAAACACAACGAACGCGCATTAGTTCATCAAGAAACGGAAGAAGATGTACGCGGAAGTTTCCTGCTCTTTGATCGACGATCGTTAAAACGAAAACTAGTACTCGTACGCAGAGAGCCGTGTTTCGTAAGCGGCCGCGAGACGAGTCCCGATCGATGTTTTCTACGGTGTTTATCGCGCGTATCGGAGAGAGAGAGGGGCCGGAGGAAACCGGCTGTTTACGCCACACGTCGTCGCATCGCGTCGCTATCGGATGCTGGACGGTAATAGGCGATGACGCAACCGCGAGCCGAGAGAGATATCGCGTCATTCGATTCTCTTCGTCAATTTTAAATACGTGCGAGCCTACTCTTTTATGACCAAATGCACTTATAACGGTACAGACTTCGCTCGTCTGGTCCGACTTCAAGGTCTCGAGTAATGCGCGCAGTTTGCGAACGATCGCCAAGTAGGTAAGAGGTGTGAACAATCTTAATGACCGAACGACTGAAACGAACGCGATTACTCCTACTAGGCCGCAGATATTTATGCGAAACGAAACGTTTACGATATCAGTTTAAAAGATGTGCCTTATACGAATATTCGTTTGATCGTTTAAACATTGAAATATTCGCTTACGCGATATACGACGTTCGCAATACTTTTAATACCTCACGCGCAGCATTTAGAATTTTCGAACATTCAGTTTCCTTGTAATTCTATACGATCGATTTACTACTTTACTTTTTTACTATTCCCGATTTATCGGTGTCCTCACTACTTACGGTTTTACTATTCGCAATTTATCGGTGTCCTCAGCTGTGTTTCTTATCGCAGATATAACTGTATTTGGTAAGTAAGAATAGAAGATAAAAAAATGAGAAACGCGGTGACCCGCGATCGACTTCGTCTTACTGGCCAACTGCATCGCGACTCTCTTCCTAGAAAATGAAAGAGACATATACTTTTTCGTTTATCGGTGTTATCAGAAAAACGTAGAAAAAAATGTACCTCGTAGAATCGTGGTCCGCGTTAACGCGGAGGGGGAGGCGCGTACAGATTTTCCGCGCCGCGCAGAGAGGAAAAAAGAGTACGATCCACGGAGAGGAGCCAGCGGAGGAGAGTGGTTATCGGGAGATTGCGATTGGTAGTGGCCTCTGACCTCTTCGAGCCGGTTGCTCCGCCTCTCGTTTACGCGGCTCCTCCGCGCGCACCGGCTACGCGCGCGAGCTCGTTAACCCTTTCGGCCCTACATGACGAGACGCGAGTACTTCCATGCTTAATTGCCTGACAATAAACTTTTCTGTTTCGCCGGCGTACTTTCTGATTTAACCAGCCATTTCTGTTTTAAACGATTAACGCGTTTCGTATCGAGAAAATCGATTTTCTTCAAATTGTCGAGACGAAGGACTACTCACAGGAATTCGAATTTTCTTCGAGCGAACTTTATTTCTGCTTTGACGAGAGCTCGCGGCGATCAGAAATCGGAAGGAAGCGTTTCACGAGGTCCGACACTGGACGTCCAAGGAAGAACGGAGGAAGAAGCGAAAAAGTAAGAAAGGATCGTCGTCGACGAGAATCGACAGAGTGGAATAAAGGGACCAAATCACGGATCGGACGAAACTATCACCGATTAGATGCGATAATGGTGCTCGGCACTGCTGCATCTCCATTAATTGCGATACCAATGCGAAACGGAATATATTCTTCAGTGGTAACTCAAAACCGACATGATTCAAGACGAGTTCGCTATTGCGTCAATCAAATAAACAACGCATTACGACTTTTTTCTGTTTTCTTATCTGTTTCTCAACAGCTCGATACGGTGACAATTTTTCTTTTTATTCTTCGTTTCTGCTACTGTCTTTCTAAAATAACTTTCTTCTCTTTCGTTGAAGTAACTAAGTGAATAAAAAGAATACGACCTGTTTTCCTATCCTATACAGAATTAAAAATCGTAATAGTACACGGAACAGCGACAAGTCACTTTATTTCACATGGAATTCACTTAAAATCAGTTAAAAATCGTTATAGTATACACGTGTGTAAATCAGCCGCGATATTTATAGCTGCTAAAACGTTTCGAATGCAATCGATTTTCGGCTCAAACAAGTTTTCGTTTAGCCGTTATTTTTCTCTTCGAGAAATCAGCGACGTGATCAGACGAAGAGCCATCGGAGTCAATTAATTACGTCACTGAAATCGAACCGGGTTTCCCGAAGGATCCTCGGATAAACGATGAATCCCGATCGCATAATCGATCGATTTGTACGCGTCGAAAGATGACCCTTCGAAAAATTTGACAGACAGAAGAATAAATGACGCTCCTGGCTTTTACCAACGCGTCGACGCAATTACGGCTATGTACCACTTACGTATGTGACGTGTATACAGTTATAAAAACGAGAGTAAAATTTTTATTGTCAGTATCAAAGGGAGATACTGAGAATACTAAATTCCTCTGATGGTCACTAGACTGCGGAAGTTTATGCGTTTATCTGAATTTTAAACAATTTAAAGAGACACAGTACACGCAGACATTGGAATGCAAAGAAATACAAAATGTGCAAGGTGAACCGCAATTTATAACATTTACAGCAGAAAACAAATGTTCATGCACACTTAGTTTCTTTAATTGTATTTATAAAGACAAGAATTTGCGTGAACGTCCGCGGTCTACTTACCGGAGCGAAGAGTGTTCTAGCTTTGCATACCTCGCCATTCATCATAGGTACAGACGTACAGAACGTTTTTGATCCCTTGAACGCCATCCAGCGAGCGACGAGAGATAATGCCCCTACGAAGGTAACTTCTCGTTCGTTCACTGCTTTCCCTGACGTCGCGCAAAATATAAGGCGAAACTTCCGAAAACCCCCGTTCTTCGAATTGGCTGAAATTTGGGAAATAAGTTCCTTTTTGATAAAAATCATGATTGCGAAAAGGATTTTTGGCGACTCGAAAAAAAATTTTTTACCATTTCAAAGTTATTTCCTATATTACCAACACTGTATTGACTTATAACACCGAGGAGAGATATCTCTCCTCGGTGCTTATAATTTGTTTATTTCTTAATTTGTTGCATACACATATTTTATATCCTCAATTAATTGCAAAAATGGATCCTTTCCATTTTTCTTAACTCGATAACGCCAAAGAAATTCGCTCATGTGGTCAATTAAATTGTCTTCTCTTATGCCGCCTCTGCTCAGTCGAGCCCGCAATGCCCGCCACGACTATTCAATATTCTGTGTGTATGCTCCACTTTCTGGATCCACAAAATGCGTACTGTGATTTACAGTTTTGTGGATATAACCATATTTATTTAAAGTTATGTACCCCCTCCAACAATCCGTATGAATTTCTGTCCCTACAGCTACGTGCTTCTTAATTAAAGTTAATAAACTTCTCTCGTCGCGTCTGTTATCAGGGCATATCTCTAGATGATATTTCAGTCCTCCTCGTTCTATCATACCTGTTAAAAGTTTTTAAGATGCAACAAATAATAAAAAATGAAGTTAAATATATACAATATTTATTTTAGGTGTTATTTTCGATGTAAATTAAATTGAAATACAATAACTATAAAAATTATACCTAATACCCATACTCCTTCACGTAAACGTCCTCTTTCAAACTTTCTTCGTCCAATTTTGCACTCATCAATCTCGACTATAACACCAGGGATACCAATGAAGCCCTCAGTTTTATAATTTCGCTCGAGGGCGAGAGTACATATTCATCGACAAAGAGAAAATCTGTCGCTTATTGATTCAGTTGACACTGTTTAATTTTCAACAATGTTGCATTCCTGCTGCGTTTGCTCATACGAAAATTTCCAAGCAAACGCGTAATTCATTATTATGCAATATTGATAACTCAAATGACAATTTTCGAACCTATTGAAATTTTTACAAAGAATTTAGAATTTTTTATTAGAATCTCCACGTTGTGACATATTTTTATTGATACCACACTTTTTCCTTTCATACTAAAATAAAAACTCCGCAAAGAATTCTTAGCGACCACCTCGCAAGGATGCGTTTCGAAAATACTGAACGCAAGTACATTTATGGTGACGGCGTAGTAGTACATAGAAAGATTGACCTTAGGTAGATAGTAAAAGTAATATTTACCATGTATCATTTGCGGCTGAAATACAATGGCCATACTTCTTTAATTTGAAACGTCGAAAATAGCCCAAGGATCCTCTGGTCTCAATGTACGTCATACACTTCCGCATTCATACTTTCCGCAGCAGCTTTCTCTTGGAATTAATTCCATTTCTCCCAACCGTTCAATACCGTTATTAAGCTCAATCATTCTCTTGTTAATAATGAATAAATTTATGCGATTCATTAAGTGAAAATGAAACACCAATGACAATGTAAACTGATCCACGTTTTACGTTGGACTCTCAACAATCGCGATTTAAGGACGTTCTCTTATTTTACAAAACTAACATGTTTATTTTCAAACTTTGGGAAAAGGTTCCTCTAAGTCTCCTGAACAATAGTTGTTAAGGTCTTAACATGGCAAGCGGGATGATTTTTCGAGATATTCAATGTTGAAAGTTACGAAATTTAACATTGGTTGTTATGGGAAAAGCCCTCTTACGGTGACATTTCTCTTTATTGTGAAGCGAGTTTTAACAAATTATGGCTGCAAATAAAGTATGTTATTCATGAAGGTGTCAGAAACATTTATTGATTTTATTCATATAGGCAAGCGACCCTTTTTTTCAAGATATAACAATCCAAACATAAACGTGTTTTGCTCGCTCAAACTTTAATGCGAGAAAGCGCAGAGATTTGGCAACGTTATGTGTGTAGATGTGTTCACATGATTGTATACGTACGCCAACACATCTACACACACATACAAACCCATAGTCGCGTCGGTTATTTACTGCTCTAAAAAACAAGATTATGATTTATTCAATAATCATATTTACTTCTAAATGACATTTTTTTAATTATATTTGCACCGCGTCAACTTCAAATACAATGGTTATGTTTATAACCTTTATACTGACAGAAGTGACAGATGGAAAATACTCTAAGGTCTTACAAATGAAACGTTGTCAAGTCGCGAAAAAAGACGCAGAAGGATTAATTTTGTTCTGCGCAGGTAAGGCGGAACGAGAGAGCGCAGTGACACTCAATTATTTCGTGCTTTGAATGAAGCAAACCGCGTGGGTTAACAGTAAGTTTAGAATGAGCGCACTATGAGCGCGCGCGCGCCGAGAGAACGTCCTTAAACAAATGAAAATCATCAAAAACAATTGGAAATAGTCGATTCTTCAACTTGCTTTCAAAGCTGTATTGCATATCCCGCGGTTGTAACTACGTCGGTAACATAGGAAATTACATCTAAATGGAAAAAAATTTTTTTTCGAGTCGCCAAAAATCCTTCTCGCAATCATGATTTTTAGCAAAAAAGAACCTATTTTTAAAATTTCAGCCAATTCGAAGAACGGGGCTTTTCGGAAGTACAGCCGCCCGGACGACGAACATTACCTTCTTCATTCGTATTTTTTTGTCACGAGACCTGACAAGAGCGCAGACAGAATCCGTCTGCAGGATTCCACTCTCGAAGCAAATTGTCCATTGCTCGCAACGGTCCGCGGCCGACTTCAAGGCGCAGCCATTTTCTATCGAAGATCGATATTTGTTTCTAGTCAATGTAAAATGTAACTTTTGGCGTATTGTGAACGGTGACACGTCTGGATATGTCAGCCGGAAACCGCTTGATCAGTAATTGAGCGAGAGATGTGCGAATTTCGTGACGAATTCCGAAACAGAACTTTGCTTACGACTTGTTACGACTGTTTGTACCTTTAGGTGAGTAACGACGTTCGACGGTCCGTCATTATTGGTTACTTTTTACTATACGCGACAGCTCTACGTATATGGAAGGAAGAGTTTTACAAACTTTCGACGTTAATTAATATCCATTTTATCGCTCATCGATATTTTCGAAGTAACGAGCTATCGTGAAACTGTACACAACAATTTTCATTTGTTATTAACGATATATGTGACGTGATCTTGCTATTAAAATTGCATTTTGACAGCAGTAACAATAATTGTTTCGTGAATTATTTATGAGATTAACGTATCGAACACTCCATTTAGAAAGTACCGTATATACGTTCTGACGAAGATCGGTAAAAGATGAAAAATGTTAAAAACACTATTTGAAATTATTCTCTGCCTATTGAAAACTAACAACGTTTATTATCACCGTCTTGGAAAATGCATTTCAGTCGAAATACAAAAATGTATGACCGTCAGCTCGTGGTAGACGCATAGAAGGGCTCTTTTAGTTAAATCGGTAAGGAAATCATTTCGAATTGTTGACCCACCCCGTATATCTAAATAAGAAATTAGTATGCAGGTGTGTAGTCGTAATTAAAAGATACGTATCGTATACTTAGGTCGCGTCAAAGCGTGTAGCGTATCATCGTCGCGTATCGTTACGGACGAGTAAAACCGCCAACTGGATCGTCGCGCGCACTAATTTCCCGTTCGTAAGTTTTAAAACGGATTTCAAATTTATTTTCTATTACTATCTAAAAAAAAAATGATTGTTCCACTTTATTTGTATATAAGTTCGTTGACGACGAACCGATTTAATTTCTCCGCGGCTCTGATCAAAGCCTGATCGATGAGATATGTTTACGAAACGATTCCTGGGGGACAAAAATCAAATTTTAATCGAACCTTGTATACTTGTGACGACGGTATCGGAGTGCCAAGTCTTATTGACTGCGCTTGTGTCTACCAGAGAGAAAATTTTCTCTCTGCGTGTACGTTTTACGATACTTTGCGACGTTTATGAACGACGATAATGACGACACGCGTACGCGTTACGCATGCAACGACGATACGCGACGGCGATATGCGGTAGAGGCCGACGCGGAGGTTCGCGAGTGATTCGAGTTTGAGTATCCCGCCATTTCGAAGGTAGTTAACGTTTTCGACTGGAGGCGTAGGTATATGTAATCTTTAATCGAGATCGCGATATTCCCTTCTACGTGATCTCGTCAGCTCGCATTAGCTTAACGAGGGATTCTGTACGCGTATCGTTCATGACTGTCAATAATAAAAGGAATAGAATATCACGAGTTTGCTGCATCGCGTTGAAAAACGTTCGTCGAATTGTTTTGCGAACGTGCATAACGTGACAGAACCGTGTCCCCGTTTCGCTATTCGCGACAGTTGTAACGTATACACCGAGTGTCGATTCGTCTGCTCCGTTGTTTTGGCTCATTAATGACATTCGAACTTTAATACACGATCAAGAATAATGGGTGTTGGCCTCAAACCATTAGAGTTTACGGATTGTTTAACCGATAGTCCCTATTTCCGAGAGAACCTTCATCACCATGAGCGTGAATTGCACAAGACCAGCCAACAGATTAAACAGCTCATTAAAGAGGTCCAAGTTCTTTTAGCAGCTGCCAAAAGTAAGTGACTCGCTACGCGCGACAATGTTTCGGTACACATATCTGCATGTATGTAACAGCTGCTCTTATCTCGTTCTGTTTCGCATTGTCGATGACACGCGAATCGATTCTCGACTTATTTTTCCACGGACTTTGGATGTTTTAAACAATTTCATCGGTTCGAGGTCGCTGCGTATGAAACGCAGTTTCCAGTTGAAAAACGTTCGTTCCGTTTCCTCTTGTCGATCGTCACACTTCGAAATGAAGATCAAACAGTTTCGAGTACAAGCGAGATTCACAGTCAATTTTCATGTCGAACGAAATATTTGTGATCCAGGTAAACGTTGATAACGTGCGTGCAACTTTTGATATTCCAAACGGTTTTGTATATCAGCATCTATATCACTTCTACGTGATCTTCAATTTTTTCACGAAGCAAATCTCCAGTTTATCTTCAACGATTACATTGATGTACTATCGTTAATTGACAAGTTCCATATCTTAATTCCACGTGAACGACGAAGGAAATGATTTTTCATATGCACCGACCCGACACCTGATACAATTTTATTTCTGACACGCAGAGAATGAATTAATAAGAATTGTATAAAATAACATCCGATACTTGCATTAAAAGGCAGCATGAACCGTTAAGCTCCATCGAGTAAAAGAGTAATCAATTATTATTTTCTATGGTCGTCCTTAGCGACTCGTCATGCATATATCTGTTACTACGTATTTTCAGACTTGTCCAGAGCCCAGAGAGCATTTTCGAAAACATTGCAGAACTTCAGTTTTGAATGCATTGGAGAGACGCAAACCGAAGACGAGACTCACATATCGCAAAGCCTTAAGGAATTTGGTAAACTTATCGCATCTATAGAGGATGAGAGGGATCGCATGGTACGCCATTTCTCGTATTTAACTGCATTTTACGTCTAGTGAGAAATACTATTTTCAAAACATTCGTTTAAACATTTCCTATATCGTTCGAGGAAACGATTTTACTATTACAAATTTAAATCAGTTTCATTTCTTCATTTCTTGTCTAATGAATACTGTTTATCGGTTTGTAAAAATGTTATAGGTGATATTATCAAAAACTGTGTTCCTATAGAAGGAGCTCGACCCGCTTATTTAATGGTATACCTTTTGAGTCAAATTTTTAATCAAACTTCATCCTGTTTTGCATATTGAACTAAGTTTAGTTCTCTTTGTTTGTTTTATTTTTGTGAGAGCAGAAGACTTACTATAATACGTAATGTACATAGTTTGTCATGTTTCCGATTTGCACATAAATAGCTTCTGTCTTTTAAATCACACGAAAGCTTGAAATATGTTCACATTAACGTCCTCCTTAAGGGGGAATTAAAAAAGATTCATGCATGTAATTGTTATAAAGAAACAACGTTTCGATGCATACGTAAAGACTAATTAAGTATCCTTGGCACTATCATTAACGTGTTAACGATATCTCTAATAAGTTTAACGCATTAGGTAAGTCGTGTATATTTATATGTGTGTGTGTTATGCGAAATAAGTTTGTTTCCCAAATAGCGAAACAGAGTTATGCTCGTTGATGCATTTGCATTTCTAGGGAATGTCTTAGAAATTTCGATTTTCTATTACAAGAATCTTCTAATACTTTCTCCGATTAATCGAGACTATGTCGTTTACTGTCCTATCTAGGCTGTTAAAGCGTGTAACACTTGAGCTATTCACTTTAGTGTTTAGCGATAAAGTAGTTGAGATTAACTTGCTCAAATTGTTCGACTCGTATCTTCTTACTGAACAAATAGTTCAAATAGATGCATAGATGTGTGTATAGAGGAGGATCGTTCGATCGTTTCACGTTTATATTAATTATTCTTAATAAATGACAAAGTTGTTAGTTCAATTTCAAACGAACGTACGTATTATTTCATATAATAAACGTTGACCAGTGTCGTTCGTTGTACATAGTCGTTTCACAAATTAGTGTTTATTTCCTTTTACACTTATTTTGTTTATCTTGATTATCACGTGGAGAGTTCATTTCGATAGGAAACTAATTATTGCTTATCGAGTCGACGATCGTAGTCTCGTGCATGTACGACGATACCGTTTAATGGATTAACGTTTTGTTTTAGCTTGAACGTGCTCACGATCAAATTATACTTCCCTTGGAAAACTTTAGGAAAGAACATATCGGAGGAGTTAAGGTGATACACGGAGTTCTATCGTATGGTATACCGTTACTGTTTAACAAAATCATTTTGCTCTGTACACTTTTAGGAGGGAAGGAAGAAATTTGAGAAGCAAACTATCAAATTTTGTCAGAGCCAAGAACGCTACCTGAACCTATCCACGAAAAAACAGGACAATGTTCTTCAAGAGGTACGTCAGACGAAAACAAACGAAACTGTCGTACCGTTAATGGTTGATTCTGTTTAGGCGGATGCCACGTTGGAAATGGCCGAGAGACATTTTTGCCAAGCTAGTCTAGAGTATGTGTTTTTGCTTCAAGAAGTGCAGGAACGTAAAAAGTTCGAATTCGTTGAAACGGTGAGAATTCGTTAAATCGATTAGAAAACCAACAAGAAGAGTATCGTACATCGCGTTCTCCTTGTTCGTAGCTACTGGGTTTTATGTTCGGTTGGCTAACGTTTTATCACCAAGGACATGAAGTCGCAAAGGATTTTAAACCGTACATGACCGAGCTGCAGCTAAAAATACAGAAGGTTGGTGTCCGTTCGACGATCGATCTCTTATCGCTTCGAAAGAAAGCACGATTCTAAAACTGATTACTTACATCGGCACTGTTCAAAATACGATCGCTTTGTACGTTATAACATCGATTTGAAAATTGATTAAAAGTACTTTGTGCATTGTTTCACATTCTGTTGTATAGAGACGTGTACAAGAATCCGTCAAGAATTTCGATCATCGGATTCTCGTACACCTTCGATTTCTGTACACAAAGCGTTCACTACGTACAATTGTTACGCTGCTGACTTGACGTATTTGCAGACTGATCGAATCTAGAGATTTTTAAACATGAAATGACGTGTAGATAAATGTTATATTTCTTATTTGAATAAAGTCCGCAGCGTGACAATCACTATTAAGAAGTAGTGAGAATTATTTTTCATTCGAGAATGTGAGACGGCACCGTGGTAAATTGAAGATATATATTTATAGAAGAAAATCCGATTCGGGCTGACTTAATTTGGGTTTCCTCGAGTGTTCGCCGTGCACTACAGAACTATTCTTAATATTGGTTAATCGAGTTAGTTAACGTAGATATACTCTAGCGTAACATATTAATAAATTATTGTGTGGTGCAAATTTATTATTAGGATAACAGCATGAGAGACTAGCTTACTAATTTTTCATTTTATGTGTGTGCGTGTGTTTTACAAGACTAGAGAAAATTTCCTTGCTACCCGGGATAAAACAGAATCACTTATGAATAAAATGAAGGATATGAGAAAGGTACGTAGCATTTTCCTTTCCAATTATATCTTAGAACTGGACCGCGGATTTTATGCATTTATAAGAAAACTAAACATGCAAACAAAAAACGCTACGTCGTAATCGTGTGGAAATGCAGAAAATGTCAAGAACCGAGAAACGATGAAAGAAAAAAAAAACGGTTATTTTAATAGAGTGTACCATGTATAAGTGTTATATTTTGCATAAGAATCTGCAGTCTACTTAGAACAAATATTCGTTTAGCAGTTCGCCTAAAGAACAATGAGAGATTTCAACGTAGAGAAATCTATGAAAATGATACGCAGTTGGTCTTCGATAAAAGAATATTCGTTCTAGTCGGTAGAGTTGCATCGTGTTCATTAGAAGAACTCGCTACGAGAGCACCAGTAACGTTTTCGTTTTATAGTCTGCTGTAGAAAGTGGAGTCAATAAAGTATACACCCGGGAAGGATATTTGTTTTTAATGGAGAAAAGTAAGTGCAGCAGCTTTTATTAAATCGATCGGAGCTCGACGAAAGCGGCTCTGAATCTTAAACGTAACGACGGTTTCGATCTTGCAGAGGCGTTCGGCACGACATGGACGAAACAGTATTGCACATATCAGAAGGACAAAAAAGAGTTTACGATGATACCGTACAATCAACTTACAGGAAAGTTTGTAAGTAAATTTCAAGGAGCTCGCTTCGTTTCCTACGAGGAGGACGACTGAGACACGTTTATTTCCTTGCAGAGCAATAAAGAAGTTTTAACGTTGGCATCGTGCGTGCGTCGCATGTCGGACACGATCGAAAAACGATTTTGCTTCGACATCACCACCGTCGACAAGTAAGTTGAGAACGTCCTAACACATAAAGAGAACTGACCCTCCTTTCCCTTATGACACTAAAACTTGGAACGGCATAAGCTTCGTTTAAACGATTTATCTAACCGGATACTGTTTTATGTTCAAATGTCTATTCTACAAAGTTTGATACGTTTTACATTCTTGGGAATCGAAGGTAGGTGATAGGAGATATTCTGCTTTGACTTCAGAACAAAATTACTCGTTTTTTTTTTATCAGTTAAAAACCTGTTCAATGACTAAATTATAATGTATCACACGGTCACACGCATGAACGTTCGAACTGTTCGAATTCTAGAAATGGAACGTGAGAACGCGACGAACAGTGGATTCGTCGCGTTTAGAAAAATGTTTGCTCGTCCCTCGGTCGAACGATCGCTTTATTTTTTCAGGCCTAACGTAGTGTACACGTTCCAAGCGCTTTCGGAGGAGGATAGGAAACTATGGTTGGACGCTATGGACGGTAAAGAACCGGTAAGTAGTCGCCGTCGTTACATAATGCCTATTACGGTGTAAAGTTAAAGTAATGAGTCACGAGAAATTGACGCAGTGGCATCTATAATTCTAGAGCTATCCCGTAGTAGGCGCGTCGACGAAAGCCGAGGAAACTGTTTTAGATGAAACAGGATTCATGTTCGTGTCGAAGTGCATCACGGCGCTCGAGGAGAGAGGTAACGTCGATCGAGTAATTACAATATTCGATACGACAATTAATACAGCGGTTCGCACAGTGGACAACATTAACTTTTCAATTCAACTAACATTATACAATACTTTTTATGACACGTGATAAACGATATCTCGGGTTCATGTGGTGTCATTTTTATAATTGATAATATGGGAAAGGAACGTTGAGAAAATGTCATGTTTTTTATTTCAGGCCTCGAANACGCGTTCTTCTCGACGCTGTTCCATATGGAGCTCATGAACAGAGCGTAGCAAAGTACTGCCGTCAAACAGATGCGCCCCACGTTCAGTCCAATCGTTGCGTCGATGGATATAACAGAACAATCTAATCCCATGGACCAGATCAGTGGCACNAGAACAGGGTCTGTACAGAGTGGTTGGCGTTGCATCGAAAGTGAACAAGCTCTTGGCGATGGGACTGGACAGAAGGAAATTGGAAAAGCTTAATCTCGACGATCGTTTCGAATGGGAAAGTAAAACCATCACCAGCGCGCTCAAAACGTATTTAAGGACATTATCCGAACCACTGACGACCTTTCGATATTATAATAGTTTCATTTCAGCTGCGAGTGCGTATAGGTATTCTCTATAATATTGTTTTATATCGAATCATGAATCTGAGTAAACGACTTGAATTTTTAAAATATACCAAAGAAATCGCGTCAAATCCTGAATAGAACAAACGATTCTTAATATTGTACATTCGTGAATGCGATCTTATTTTCTGTATAATAGATGATCGTCGTTTCGCATCGTCTTAACCGATTGTTATTCTTTAACAGAGCAAGAAGTGAAGGAGGCACGTATATGCGATGTTCATAATCTCGTTTATCGATTACCAAAAGCCAACTTTAACATGCTCGTTCTTCTGATCAGACACTTGTGCAGGTGAGCACACGCTTTATTTCAAATCGACGTTGCAAACTTATCCCGTAAGAGTCGTCAACGTATAACAATGTTTCGCAGCGTGGCGAAGAAGAGCGATAAAAATTTAATGACCGTCGGCAATTTAGCCGTGTGCTTCGGTCCGTCGTTGCTGCGGCCAGAAGAAGAGACCGTGGCTTCGATAATGGATATCAAGTTTTACAATATCGTAGTAGAAATTTTAATCGAGAATTGCGAAAGGATAATCGCCGGTCCACCGCAGGAGGTCGCCGTCGTACGTCCAACGCAGAATGCCATACCTCCTAGAGCGCAACGTCTCAACGTGGAAGACGGATCGGCGTCTTCCGGCAACGGCGCTCCGTTCTTAAGATACCCAGTACACACTAACGTCTCCTCGCCACATGGTCACGTAAGTTACACGTTTGTTTCAAGTAGTAAATTAATTTTAACACATTAATATCCTAAATATGATCGACGTTCCGTATAATAATCGTAACGTCGCCAACGATCGAAGTCGAACGATATTTTTCGTTGAGATGGAATCTTTAGAGTTGGACGAGGTTCGATTCGAGGTCGATTTTCTTTGCTCAGAAGTCGACTCACTGATTTTAAAATGGAATTTGTTATTTATCGAAATAAAATGTACGCAGCTCGTTACGAGATCGTACTACGACGTCCCGTTGACGGTCGTCACCAAGTCCTCGATGGATGATCGAAAGAACGGAGACTACGACGAAACGGAACACACTGGTCACAGGATGCCGGCGTATTTAGACGGTCGAAGTGCACGCGTTAAATTGACTAACGCGAATCTCATGTACCACTCCGCAGATAAAGGTGAGTTGAAAAGGCGTATCGAATCTGGAAATATAGAAGATATAAAGAATACGTGAAATAAATCGATTGCACATCGCGATTCTCATATTTTCTAAATCGATGCATATCGAACCATTGCATCTTGTCTAAAAATCCGCGGTCTTCAATCAGATCAGATTTGAAAGTAGACGTTTGTTTCAATTCAGTGTTGACCAGTGGCAATACGAGTAGTTCGAGCGAGTCTATCACGTCTGATCCGCATTCGTTCTCGTCCGATCTGCCAGTGAAACAGAAGCGCGGCTGTATGTCGGTGCACCATCCGTCGGGCTACGCTCAACGAACTAATCTGTCGTAAGTTTCTTTCGATTCAAAGAACGAAATAATAAATAATTCTATTTATAGATATCTCAATCTGCACGTAATCTCTTTGTAGGATCAATACATCGCCCAGTAGTGGACGTTCAAGTCCCGGACAAACCGGTCTCTGGTGAGTCGCGATATCGCTATTATTTTTGCTGAAATGTAAATCGGTTTCGAAAATAGTACAGTTCGTGTGAAGAAATATAATGTTAAAGAATTGCAATCATACATTCCCTCTTCTTCAAATTTTATCTCGTCGTTTTAATATTTTTAGGAGAGTTCGCACTTTGTACGCTTGCGTGGCCGAAAGCGACGGAGAATTATCGTTTGAACCAAATCAAATCATTACGAACGGTAAGTATCTGAATGAAATGTATCGGATTAAATATTAATATTTTCTATATTAATCACGATTCAACGATGCATTGCAGTAAAGGCCTCCGTGGAACCCGGATGGTTAGAGGGCACGTTGAACGGTAAAACAGGTTTGGTCCCAAAGAATTACGTTGAACAATTGCCTTGAATTTGGAAAGCCAAAGAGTGCCTAAATTGCTTTTACATTCCGTGAACTGTACATGTTCATCATCGTTTTTTTTTCCTCAATTATTTCTGCCAGTCGCGAAGACGCGAGCGCTACGGTGATACACGTGAAACGCGTGGAACACGAGGTTTTTCTGTTTACATTCCTTTGGGTACAATTTACATAGTCAATTACATTCTATACATATTATAAATATTCGTACATAATATATGTATACAAGGTTTATTTATTAGGAGCCTTTTTGCTCAAAAGAACGTCTATAGTGTATATAATCGATTGTAGAAAAATTTCTATTATTTACTTACATATACATATATATACATAGCGCTAATATATTACTACGATATTTAAATATATTTGTACTAAACGGTATTGCTCCAGTATGCAGCTTGTAGCAGATCTCGTAGGCAATAATGTTCTTTCGTACTCGCGCGTACACGACCGCATATAATATCGGAATGTGATAAAATAAATAAATACCAAATATAATCAGAACTTTGAATAAAGGTTTTAATAATATATAGAGACTATCGATATCGATGTCGGGTCGAGCGGTACATAGATATTTATAAATTTAACAATTTCCATTTGATTTCACCGAAACGTCACGCCGATACGCTAACTTAAAACTATCTATTTCTCAAACTTCCGTAATTTAAATCGAAAGGTTGCCATGCGGAATTTTTGCAGAATGGGATTCACATTTCTTAACGAATTATAAGGTAAACATCTCGATCGTTTCTGTTCGCGTAACACTTTCTACTTACTGGCTCTTATTCTTTAATATTAATTCAAGACAACGTAAGAATTGGAGAGGGTGGCGACCTTCCTATTCCATCTCTCGTTCAATCAGTTACGGTTTTTCGGATTGTACCCGTAACTGTGGTAATTCTAAAGCTAATACGTGCAAACCAAAATGCTGACCAGAAATAGAAGGAGCGCTTTTATTCGGATAAAATGATAGAAAAATACGTCAGTGAATAGAAATTTTGATGCAAACAGAAATTGGAACAATTACCATATTATTGTCGTTTAACGATATAGCAACTAGAATGTAATGTAAATGCTACTGTTTTTAAGAAAATATACTTTTATCATACTTTCCACGGAGCGGATATGGAATATCATGTTAGGAAGTATCGGACGATTGCACAAGTTCTTGCCCGATTTAAAATAAGGCGGGAACATTTACGTTTGAAAATAGAATTTCATTAACCATTGTATAAATATATGTCATTACTAATAGCATTTATCTTCCGGATTGAAACCGTGTATTTTGACAATTCACATACGAGGCTCAAGCCTATAAAAATCGGGCAGGAACTTTTGCAATCACCCAAATACGCACTTGGCTTTGCTTCACTTCGCGTACAAATTAAGGTTAAAGCTCGTCAAGCATATCTCCATCCCCGAGCATCCCGCTCTCAACGCGTTCTTCTCGACGCTGTTCCATATGGAGCTCATGAACAGAGCGTAGAAAAGTACTGCCATCAAACAGATGCGCCCCACGTTCAGTCCAATCGTTGCGTCGATGGATATAACAGAACAATCTAATCCCATGGACCAGATCAGTGGCAAGATCAACATGCCGCTGAACAACAGATACCAATACCGCTGCCGGCTGACGCTCTTCAACGCGGCCTCGCACACGCTTATAGCCTCCTTCAACGAGTCTCTAACGTCCATGTTCACGGGCGGGGTCGAGCCTGAAGACAGAAAATTCATTATTAAATCGCCCGTGATGCGATGATTGCATAAAAAATCGTGGAGGCTCACCGGCGCTGAATTGAAAGGTCGCCATGATGGCCTCGTGGTCTGAGTAACTGAAGTTTTTGTTAGGCACCCGATTCGGGAAAGGGTGTTGAAAATTAGTTGCTTTTATCTGTAACAGAATAAAACTTGATGCATAAAATCGTCGAAGGTACAGTGAATAAATCCGGAGTCTATTAACGGGGGGACATCACTTTCATAAAATGTTGGTTCATTAAACGTTAGCAGAAACGCCCTAAACTCGTAGAGCAAAATTCGCGATCGCCTTGAGGGATTCGTCTCTCAATAGTAAACGAATACCTTACCTTAACGTTCTTTGTACCATGGTACAGGATGTGGTCTATACGTTTTCCTTCTGGGCAAGTATTCGCGAGCTTCGATCTAGTATAACTATTATTGGCACATTCGTTGGTTCCTAAATTAGCCGAAGTATTTGAGCAAGCGTCTGATAAACCGGCGACGCCACATATAATTTTGTAGGCTAGATCGCTCGGTTCCGTGTTCAGGTCGCCCAAGAGTATCGCGGAATCGGCTACGCCACAAGTCATTCGAACGAACTGGGCAGTATCGAAAGCTTGCAATACCCTGTGCGCAGTGTATTCGTCGTTCTCCTTATCGTACTCTGCGTGTAACTGAAATTTCAAATCTCGTTCAGAGGACAAGTATTTGGGAGCGTCTCGAACTTATAAACGACGCGACGGCGGACGAAGATACTCACATGCACGACGTAAATGTTAACGTCCATGTCTCGAATTCGAAGTCTGCAAAGTCCGATGCCCTTTCCACCGA
>SMSR01015642.1:24790-40172 GCA_019453355.1 Ceratina japonica | reverse complement strand
ATTATTATTATTATTATTATTATTATTATTATTATTATTATTATTATTATTGTAGTTGTTGTAGTTGTTGTAGTTATTGTAGTTGTTGTTGTTGCGAATCAGGGTAGTTCGAGGAGCGAAGGGGAGGCTCAACAGTACAGGATTGCAAATCCTGCTTCTCTCTTTAATAATCCCTCATACGAAACAACACTAACTGGGTTAATGCTAATATACAGGGTGAGTCATTTTATGGAAGTGGCATTTGTCTCAGAAACTAAAAGAGATAGCGAAAAATGGTTCGAATAATAGTTATAGGGTTTCGAGGGCGTCAAACATCGGTGATCTTGAACTTGACTTTAAAATAAATTTTCACTAACAAATGAAGGAACCTTATAACTTTTCTTCAAACCATTTTCGCTGTCTCTTTTAATTTCTGAGATAATTGCGTGGAACTATTAAAATGACTCACCCTGTATATTAATGTCAATGTTACTATTATTGGAGACCGACGTGAAAGCATCTATGCAGGCGTGCAACAGCCAGGAAGTTGCACGCTCGATGCGTTGCTCAAATTTTGAAGGGACCATTGTCACTACGCTCATCATTTGCGACAATCCTACGATATTAATCAATCAACAGAGTCAATTAGAACAATGAACATCAATAAATTGTTCGATTGGCAATAAATATTGTTAGACTGCGAATTTTCATGCAAGTAGAAAAAATTTATATGAAAGAAAATGAACCTATTTTATATAATGAGCAAAAATGTATAAAACAATTGATGTAAGTCTTGCATCATGAAATAGTAAGAATATAAAATCTGTGCAGATGGATTACATTCTTCAAACTATGATTTTGCGTAAAAATTCGCAGTCTAGTTATTAATATCAATGTCATTGATGTCTAATATTTATCAGTCATCGTACATCGTTGCATTTTGATGTAAATGACTTATTTAAAAAATGGATGAATGTAAATTTCAATGTAAATTCTTTTAGTATTATTAACAGACTTTATTTAATTTTTAATGTCCGATTGCTGATCTTCAACTTGTTCCTCTGTTCCTTTATAATAAAACGATAGTCTTTTTTATTATTCGATCTTGCTTCGCGAAATCGCATACGACACTTTTTATAGCTGACGAGTAGAGCTACAATTTCTGTATGAAACATTTTTCGCTAGTGTCAATAGTTTACGAGTATTTTGCAAAAAACTGTTTTTCGGTTTTTTGTCAATAACTAGTTAATTAATGACGATAGAAAAAAATGTTTTATATAAAAGTTGTAGATTTCGATGGTAGCTACAAATAAAGCTGTATACGATTTCTCGTCGGCTCCACGACTTAGAAGTTATTGGCGAAAAACGAAATTTTCGCGAAATCTGAAGGGGTCTCTTTGGAAAAAACTCGAGAAACTAAAAATTATTATCTCTCAGAATTTCGAAAAAGGTTCTATGCATTTTTCTTGTAACTTTGGTATTTAACGAGTTAGAGCTGTTATAATATCGGGCCATAAACACCATTCACAATTTTAGCCGTCGGACCTCGAAGATGTCGATAAAATCACAGAAATAATCAACGTTCGACCATAAAACAGTTTTGAAGCATTTGCACAAATCTGGAATCAAAAAGAAGCTCGATATGGCCTTGAAGTTCACGTAAAAATAATTGATTTCTGTTTCCCCAATCTAATATTTGTATGTGATACGTGAAACGTCTGTTATATTGAATTTGGTGTACGAACGATGTGTAAAAAGAAAATCATGATTTCTTATGCCCGTGCGCTACTTCACAGCGCAGAATTTGATTAAAATGAAAACGTCGACGACGATTGAAACGATTCGCTACTAATTTAACTGATTAACAGGCAGTTCCATCTGTCACGATCATCGTGAGATGCGCCACTCTGTCCGTCCTGTAAAATATTACACGTCATTCTGCATTTTAATATTTGTCACTGCGACGACGTGATGATCCCCGAAATCATTGCTCCCTTGTGGACGAGAAAATTCGATTATTGAATACTTGTATAGATATCATATTTAAGAAGAGTATTATAAAAATACACAGAATGATATTTAACTTCTATAAGAATAATTGGTGTTGAGACCAATATGAAGGATGCTTTTCGATTTTCGATGCTCGTGATTGGAAATCTACCGAAGGAAAGCGAGAGGTGTAAGAATCACTGGAAAGATCGAAAGAAATCGTGAACGAAGAGAGACTAACGCGAGGTTTTTCGATGATTTACGTACCAATTGACAAACATTACGAAAGCGAAATCAAAGGCGGGACTTGGTTTGCGGAAAATCATTTTTGTTCAATCATATAGGAGTTTACACGATTAAAGGTTGATAGTTGTTGGACACTACATTGGTTACTTAAGTATAGTCACAATAATGCATTTTATTAATCATAATTTGCTCTCCAACGACATAAATTCTCCTGAAAAAAGCGGTAAAACGGAAAGAATGAATATTGTTAGAAGGTGAAATAAAAACTTTCAAAATGTCTCTGACATTCAGCTGATGTCCTGCTAAATATTACAAAACACGTACAAATTTCGGAATCTTTTTACTTAATATCTACTCAATTCCTGAACTTAAAGTATTTTTTTTGCAATTTATGTTGAAATAAAGTCTGTCTGAAAAAATGATTTCCGGGCAACGAAGACCAGTATTTAATTACCCCTTCCCTATTGTTTCTCCCTCGGTTCGCAATTTACCGAAAAAACTCCTGCGTACCCTTTCCTGTTCTCGGTCGTTGACGATATTTTCGGTGGCGCGCACCCACTGATACATGCGCATGCGTGCGTATCAAGGTCACGGGTCACGGTTGAGATTCAGCGAGATGCAACAGTAGCTCGGCGACTTCAGCGTGGAGTAGACGTGTCAACAGACTGACGATTCGACATTTGCTATAGCAACTCAGTGCATTCCAAATTACACACTTCATCATTTGTTGACATCTACTTTTGACCATGAATACGGCCAATAATATTAAGGAGTCAGAAGACAATCTAACAGAATTACGTACGTTAGAAACGCAAGAGAAATTAATTGATCTGGTGAAGAGACGAACAGCTATTTGGGATCCACGAAGTAGAAACCATGTGAATAGAATTGTTCTGGATAGATATTGGAAGGAAATCGGAAGAGCCATCGGACTGACAGGTCTAATCTTTTTATACTTTGAACGTAATCATAGAGGGTGTTGCGTTGAAGTGAAAACGATGGGATATTCTTTTACCAGCTTCTCCAACCGGAGTTTAGTATAAAAATGAGTAATCTGAGTACTCGGATACTCAGATAGTGAGAGCCCTAATGGCCACATATCTGCAGACTACTTGAAAATGATAATTGACGAAAATCAATTTCGTTTCGTTCATTCTGTAGTCAAAGAAGCCAGAAGAATGTGGAGACGCATCCGGGAAGATTTCAAAAGGCAATTGGACAAGGAAAAGGCTAGTGCAAAGGATGGTAGCAGCTCTGAGTCGTTCAAGCCCACCTGGCCATTTTTCGAGAGACTACAATTCTTAAAAGACCAACGGAGTCAAACGAGCCAGAAGACTAAACGTGTACCACCATCAATTTGCATTTTTGATGATCCCCAAGCTGACGAACGTTTGTCACGAAATGAACCGTCAACATCCTCGACACCGGATGTCCCCGGAACGAGTCCTGCTAAGAAATCAAAAACGGAAACAGTTAATACTGAACGTAAAAGGACGGAACTGGTTATTAGCTACAACGTTGATGACGATGATGTATGCTTTTTCAACTTATTATTATCGCACATAAAGAATCTCCCTCTTAACAAACAATTTGAATTCAGAGTGGAAACGCAAAAATTGTTGTCCGAGTTGACGTTCAACGGAAATATATATGGCTCGCAAGAGGAAGCACAGGAACCAAAAGTAACAGATTGACAGAAACATTGACAATAACACTAATTCATATTAAAATTAATATTATTATTATTATTATTTCATGTCATCTCAACTCGGGAGTTGGTTTATTTCCAGTAGTGGATTGTTTTCAATCAAATACTACTCGGATTATTATTATTATTATTATTATTATTATTATTATTATTATTATTATTATTGTAGTTGTTGTAGTTGTTGTAGTTATTGTAGTTGTTGTTGTTGCGAATCAGGGTAGTTCGAGGAGCGAAGGGGAGGCTCAACAGTACAGGATTGCAAATCCTGCTTCTCTCTTTAATAATCCCTCATACGAAACAACACTAACTGGGTTAATGCTAATATACAGGGTGAGTCATTTNGAAACCATGTGAATAGAATTGTTCTGGATAGATATTGGAAGGAAATCGGAAGAGCCATCGGACTGACAGGTCTAATCTTTTTATACTTTGAACGTAATCATAGAGGGTGTTGCGTTGAAGTGAAAACGATGGGATATTCTTTTACCAGCTTCTCCAACCGGAGTTTAGTATAAAAATGAGTAATCTGAGTACTCGGATACTCAGATAGTGAGAGCCCTAATGGCCACATATCTGCAGACTACTTGAAAATGATAATTGACGAAAATCAATTTCGTTTCGTTCATTCTGTAGTCAAAGAAGCCAGAAGAATGTGGAGACGCATCCGGGAAGATTTCAAAAGGCAATTGGACAAGGAAAAGGCTAGTGCAAAGGATGGTAGCAGCTCTGAGTCGTTCAAGCCCACCTGGCCATTTTTCGAGAGACTACAATTCTTAAAAGACCAACGGAGTCAAACGAGCCAGAAGACTAAACGTGTACCACCATCAATTTGCATTTTTGATGATCCCCAAGCTGACGAACGTTTGTCACGAAATGAACCGTCAACATCCTCGACACCGGATGTCCCCGGAACGAGTCCTGCTAAGAAATCAAAAACGGAAACAGTTAATACTGAACGTAAAAGGACGGAACTGGTTATTAGCTACAACGTTGATGACGATGATGTATGCTTTTTCAACTTATTATTATCGCACATAAAGAATCTCCCTCTTAACAAACAATTTGAATTCAGAGTGGAAACGCAAAAATTGTTGTCCGAGTTGACGTTCAACGGAAATATATATGGCTCGCAAGAGGAAGCACAGGAACCAAAAGTAACAGATTGACAGAAACATTGACAATAACACTAATTCATATTAAAATTAATATTATTATTATTATTATTTCATGTCATCTCAACTCGGGAGTTGGTTTATTTCCAGTAGTGGATTGTTTTCAATCAAATACTACTCGGATTATTATTATTATTATTATTATTATTATTATTATTATTATTATTATTATTGTAGTTGTTGTAGTTGTTGTAGTTATTGTAGTTGTTGTTGTTGCGAATCAGGGTAGTTCGAGGAGCGAAGGGGAGGCTCAACAGTACAGGATTGCAAATCCTGCTTCTCTCTTTAATAATCCCTCATACGAAACAACACTAACTGGGTTAATGCTAATATACAGGGTGAGTCATTTTATGGAAGTGGCATTTGTCTCAGAAACTAAAAGAGATAGCGAAAAATGGTTCGAATAATAGTTATAGGGTTTCGAGGGCGTCAAACATCGGTGATCTTGAACTTGACTTTAAAATAAATTTTCACTAACAAATGAAGGAACCTTATAACTTTTCTTCAAACCATTTTCGCTGTCTCTTTTAATTTCTGAGATAATTGCGTGGAACTATTAAAATGACTCACCCTGTATATTAATGTCAATGTTACTATTATTGGAGACCGACGTGAAAGCATCTATGCAGGCGTGCAACAGCCAGGAAGTTGCACGCTCGATGCGTTGCTCAAATTTTGAAGGGACCATTGTCACTACGCTCATCATTTGCGACAATCCTACGATATTAATCAATCAACAGAGTCAATTAGAACAATGAACATCAATAAATTGTTCGATTGGCAATAAATATTGTTAGACTGCGAATTTTCATGCAAGTAGAAAAAATTTATATGAAAGAAAATGAACCTATTTTATATAATGAGCAAAAATGTATAAAACAATTGATGTAAGTCTTGCATCATGAAATAGTAAGAATATAAAATCTGTGCAGATGGATTACATTCTTCAAACTATGATTTTGCGTAAAAATTCGCAGTCTAGTTATTAATATCAATGTCATTGATGTCTAATATTTATCAGTCATCGTACATCGTTGCATTTTGATGTAAATGACTTATTTAAAAAATGGATGAATGTAAATTTCAATGTAAATTCTTTTAGTATTATTAACAGACTTTATTTAATTTTTAATGTCCGATTGCTGATCTTCAACTTGTTCCTCTGTTCCTTTATAATAAAACGATAGTCTTTTTTATTATTCGATCTTGCTTCGCGAAATCGCATACGACACTTTTTATAGCTGACGAGTAGAGCTACAATTTCTGTATGAAACATTTTTCGCTAGTGTCAATAGTTTACGAGTATTTTGCAAAAAACTGTTTTTCGGTTTTTTGTCAATAACTAGTTAATTAATGACGATAGAAAAAAATGTTTTATATAAAAGTTGTAGATTTCGATGGTAGCTACAAATAAAGCTGTATACGATTTCTCGTCGGCTCCACGACTTAGAAGTTATTGGCGAAAAACGAAATTTTCGCGAAATCTGAAGGGGTCTCTTTGGAAAAAACTCGAGAAACTAAAAATTATTATCTCTCAGAATTTCGAAAAAGGTTCTATGCATTTTTCTTGTAACTTTGGTATTTAACGAGTTAGGTGCATTTAATTGGCATTTTATGGACACTGGTAAAAACCGGCTGAAGCAGCAAACTTTTGGCAGAAAATTACGTTTTTCTTCAAATACTCCTAAACCGTTGGTGTTACAGGGAAATTGCATATGACCTTATTTGTAGTCGAAGACAAGAACTACAACTTTTATCTAAAACATTTTTTAAAAGCATCAATATTTAACGAGTAATTGGTAAAAAACGAGGAAACAGTTTTTTTTACAAATTACTCGTTAACTACTGACATTAGAAAAATATGTTTCGTACGAAAATTGTAGCTCTCGATAGTGCGTACAACTTTCGTTGGAAACATTTTTTGATAGCTCCAACAGATAAGAAGTTATTGGTAAAAAAACAAAAATTTGGCAAAATCTGAAGCAGAAAGATATCGGGAAAATTGAAAATATTTTTTTCACGGAATTTCGAAAAATACTTCCAAAAAAAATTGTAGATAATACTATTTCCTACAAGGAAGGTTATATACAGCTTTCTTCTATCTCAAATATTTCTGGAGTTATCGATTCATTTATGTTCATTGCCAAATACTTCTTACTTTTGGAAAAAAGTTCGTTTTTCCTCAATTACTCCTAAACCGTTCGATTTACGGGAAAATTGCGTACATCCTTTCTTGTAGCTGACGATTATAACTACAATTTCTGTATGAAACACTTTTTTGTATCGTCAATAGTTAATGAGTTATTGATAAAAAACGGAAAACCGGATTTTTATTGCAAAATACTCGAGAACTATTCACGCTAGCCAAAAATGTTTCATACAGAAATTGTAGCTCTCAACGTCATCTACAAGAAAGGTTGGCGATTTTCCCATAGGTCCAATAATTTAGGCGTAATTGAGGAAGAACGAATTTTTTTCTCCAAAAGTTCGCTGTTCAGTATCAATAAAGTTCGACTTAATCACATCTAACTCGATAAATATCGAAGTTAGCACAAAGATGCGTACAATCTTTCTTGTAGAGGATATCAGTATCTACAACTTTTAATTGAAGCACTTTTCGAAATTCCGAGAGCATAAAATTTCAAGACAAGATAATTGAAATTTTCAGCTAAATATCTTGAGACATATTGAACCTACAAAAACACGTTTCAAACAGAAGTTATGCACCCTTTTGCGTAGAATGTGATTCCGAAATAAAAAATGTAAGTTTAATGTTAACGTTTGGCCAAGAAGCTTATAAAAACGTCATTTGATTTTCGTGCTGCAGAATGACAGCATATGTGTATATATTTATAAGAGAATGATAATAATAATATATTTAAAATTTTTTTCGGGGTGCTTCGCCCCCCCAACCCCCCACCGGAGTCCTCCCCCCGGGACCCCACCAGGGTCAGGGTTGAACGGTTTGATATGACCGCCCTGGGCCGGTATTCTTGAGTTCACTCGCGCGGTCTATCACACGACTCGAGCGATAAGACCGCGCGAGTGAACTCAAGAATACCGGCCTTCGAAAAAATTTCGAGGTTCGTGGCTCCTTAAGTAAATATACAACGTCGTCTACAGTAAAATTCTGCATGATTGAGTGTACGGTTACAATAATTTTTGCTTCCCTGTTTCGACCTTTCTAAATTGTGAGCTGCCGAGATCTGTATGCTGGTGATACGTGAACAAAGGTCGTCGAAATATTGTACAAACGTTCAGGGTGTTTGCCTTTTTCAAAACCCAGAGGGTATGTTAGTTTTTACACCGAAAATCAATTCGTGTGTGGTAAAACCTAGTAGCCTCATGCACTGAAGTATTATAAGAGAAGACACGAAATCGAATCCAATCATCCCAGACTGTTTTAGAGCAATAATGCTTAAGATAATTAATAAATCTACCATGTGCTCTTTCATGCGAACCCAAGAATTTAGGATGATACGCTGTAGAAGTGATCTGCTGTATTTTAAATATTTTGCAAAAGTTTCGCATTACTCGATTAATAAAATTCCGTCCTTTATCAGTATGAATGGCTCTGGAGCATCTAAATCTACTTATAAATTGTTCGGCTAAAGCGTGAGCCACGGTAATTGAATCTGTTGATGATAATGGACTAGCATCTGAGTATTTAGTGAGATTGTCCTGTAGCGTTAATAAATATTGATACCCTTTGGTGATTCGCGGTAGTGGTCCTACTATATCCATTTGTATTTTCTCAAATGCTTGTCTCGGGGTGTCTGTAATCTGTACAGGCTGCTTAGTTTTTGCACTATAATTCTTATTCATTTGGCAGATGGGACAATAACGAACGAACTCCGCGATTTCTTTCGCTATACCCGGCCAGTAGAAGCGTTGCCGACTAAACTGGAGTAATTTGAAAGTACTTCGATGACCTCCTATTACGGATTCATGATAGTCGCAAATAATTTTTAGACGACTAGACTCAGGTGGTACTATAATTTCTCCAGAACATACGGAAATAACATACCATGAGTTATCAAAAATTTGTTTTAGCAAAGTTACGATATTTTCCCGTTCAGAAGCGTTAAATCTGTCTTCATCAATTAGAAGACTGCAACTTTTTAAATTCAAAGTATCAAGAAGAGTTTTGAGTGACCTTAATGATGATTCTATATGTTCTATTTCAAAATTATTGCTAGATTCGCGTTTGTAAAATAGAAAGAAAATAGGGTATTTATCGTGTGGAAACGCTATGGAGGTACCAATGTCAACTTTTTATTGCAGTATCTGTTGTTCAGAATAACCGTCTCGGCTCAGCTACCTTTGGGTAGTCTCGGATGTATCATCACATGTTATCGGGGTAAAATGAGCTATGACGTCTTGACGCATAAAAAGATTATCTTCAAGAGGAATTATGGTGGGTAATAAAGAAGAGTGTACCGTAGGTATGTCCAATGTTCTGTTTGGATTGTTAATTAAGGTTTCAGTTTCATTATTTCCAAAGTCATCAATAATATTGTTTTTATTGTTTACATGTTTTATTGTGGGAACTACAACAGGAATCTCTTCCAAAAATTTCTCCACCCCATCCGGATCACCGGCCATAGTGGACTTCATCCGCACTCTTACCCGGCTGTATAGGTCGTGAAGGTGGACTCACACACTCATCAGATTCAATCGTCCTATTACTCAAACATGGATCACTATCCAAAACATTGCACATACTTGCTCGCCTGGATCTCCTATCCAGTGCGGGGGTTTCACGTACCCACTCGAAACTCCTGTCCGCAGTGGGTCATCAGCACGCATCCAAATAACGCAGGACGGGGTGCCACTGGCATCACCCACTCGGCGTGAGGGTGGAATCCTACATACCAAGGGATCACTATCCCTTAACGGTGATCGCGATAATGCTTCAGGTTTGTAAATAATTACATTCGTTTCGGCCACTGCTTTCTCGCGCGTCAAGACCGTAGAGGCCACCATTACTTTATCTTTGTCAGTGAATTCTCTATTCTCTCCGTCTGTCTCAAGGTCCATAGGAGGCGGCGTCTCAATCGTACAGGTAACTATTTCTTTTCTGGGAACGGAACTAGGATCAATAAAATGTAATGCTGGTTGTGGTCGAGGAACGGCATTATCAACGGGATTTCTCGATAAAGCGTTAACATTGGCATTTATTCTTCCCGGTTTATATACGACATCATAATCGTACTCGTTTAATTTAATGCGCTATCTGAGGATTTTAGAAGTAGGGTCCTTAACGTTGTGCAACCACACCAGGGGTCTATGATCGGTAATTAACGTGAATCGTTGGCCATACAGATAGGGTCTGAAATACGGTACCCCATACAATATTGCTAAGAGTTCTTTTTCGATTGTGTAATAATTAATTTCTGCTGCATTCAGGGTTCTAGAAGCTTATGTAATTGGGAGATCTTTACCGACAGGTCCTTGACTCACAATAGCGCCTGTAGAGAAATCAGAAGCGTCAGTAGTAACGAGAAACGGCTGCATGAAATTTGGGAATTGTAGCAAAGGCTCAGAGCAAATAATATCTCTCAATGTCTCGAATGAGTGCTGCGCGACAGAATTCCAGAGAAAAGGTACATTCTTCTTTAAAAGTTGATTTAAGGGTTTGGCGATTTTTGCCATATTAGATATAAACCTACGATAATATCCTGCGAGGCCTAAAAATTGTTTTATATTTTTTCCATTTTTAGGAATGGGAAATTCTTTTACAGCCCTGACTTTTGCTGGGTCGGGTTTCACACCTTCAGTAGTAATTATATGACCTAGATACGCTATTTCCTTTTGTAAGAAACAACATTTTTCGGGTTGAAGGGTCAATCGAGCGTTTTGTAACCGGGCTAGAAGAGTTCTCATTTTACGGGTATACTTCTCAAGCGAAACTGCATATATGACAATATCATCCATATAAACGAGCAAATCTGCGCCTTGAAGACCGGTAAGTGCTACGCCCATCATCCTTTGAAAGGTTGCGGGGACATTTCTCAAACCAAACGCCATTCTATTAAATTCATAGTGTCCATGAGGGCTTGAAAAAGCTGTTTTGGATCTCGATGATGGATCCATAGGTATTTAGTGGAAACAAGAAGCCAAATCCAACGTTCTGAAATATTTAGCTCCTCCTAACTGGTCTGCCACCGTTTTCTCGTTCAATTTGCGATTATCAGTGACCATCCTCGAGCGAAGTTTTCCAGGGGAATCAGGTTTTTTGGGTACTACCCATAGCGGAGAATTATAGGAAGATGCTGACGATTGAATAATGTTATCTCGAAGCAAAATATTCATCTGCGTTTTTATTTCATCCTTATGAATTGTTGGAAATCTATATTGCTTGGTATTAATTCGAATGTCATCGGTTGTATTAATGGTATGGTGAGGAACATTGGCTGTCTGTAATTTGTCCGTAGGAAGGTGAAATTAATATAGAAATTCATTTATAATTCATAGAATGCTGATCTTTTCCTCTTCCTGGAGATGTTGTAACCTAGGCATCTTAAGTAATTCATTCATTCTTTGAGCATGATCGGCTGCCTTGTCTACTAAGGGATTTCTACTCCATGAAGAACGGAATGCGGGAGGTTTTGAATCATACTCTTCGAGTTTAATAGGAGGTATGGTGAGAGTAACACGATAAAATGTAGTATTGACAGCAAGTGATTTAACTAAACCGTTCTTTTGAGTTGCTAGAACTTCACCAATGAAAATACCCGAACCAGCATCGATCCGTCGGACATAATCATAGGGATTACTATTTTTCATGAGCAGTGAAATTAGCACCTTGGTGGGGAGGCAAATTATACGACGAAAAGGTGGAGACAATCAAACCTTCCTTTTCGACCTGCACGGTGCACGGAAGACTCTTTGGAAACCTGTAGCTCATTGTTTTTTGTAGAAAAGGGACTCCTAAAATTCCAGATTCTCTGATCGGAAAGTCATCGTCTACTACTTGAAAATGAATGAGAGTTTTGTAAATAGAAAAAGTAATCTCACCCCGTGTTGGGACCATTCCAGAGCCCACACCGGTAAGGTGACATATTTTATTTGCATCGTTTTGGAGGTCAGGTTTCAATTCTTCGTATTTTAGCAAGTTTAGCTGCGAACCGGTGTCTATTAAGAAATTAACGGTACCGACCCGAAAGTGTTCATGCGTCAACAAAACGATTAGTGATTTTGCAACGCGAGTTTCGTCGGTTTCGCGACAGACGAGGTGGATCCGGCGCGTGAAATCAGGGGTGCCCTCAGCGTTGCGCTCGCAATCGGAGACCCCTTGGAGTTTAAAGGTCGGGACGCATTTTCAGAGGTGGAAGCGATTGGGATTCGCGAATTCTCCTGAGCGCGATTCGTACCATCCTGACGGCAGATGGTACTAATATTGCCCTGATTTCCCATATTTCCAGCACCTAATATGTTCTCGATTCGACTCCCTGATTGGCCGATTTTGTCGCACGGAACACAGCGCGCGAATGCGTCCCATTTTCCCGCATTGATAACACTTTCGCGCGTCTGTTACAGTCAACACCCTAGGATTATCATCAATGATATTTGTTAACCCTAATTGACGGCCGATTTAGGAGGATTGATCAATGACTGATTTTAAATCCTGGGAACCTTGTCCTGCAACTGCTTCTTGCAAACGCGAAATTATGCAATGCCCGTAAAAAGCTATGTAGCGTAGTAATTTTAGCATTTTGCTAGAATTACTTATTTATTGAATGAGTGAGAAAAAGAAGGGACGATGGGAAATGTTATAGAATCACTTAAATAAAAAATTCAACAATTTGGGGATGAACCCCGAGGAAAAAAGACCTTGCGGCCAAAAACCTCGAAAATAATCTTTATTTCGGACCAATCAGGAATTATTTCAAAAAAAAGGACGAGTCATCGGAACTACAGATTCAAATCGCAGAATGAATAATTATCGATTATATCAGCAGAGCTAAGCCGATCTGCAAAAGCCGTAAATGGCAATCACACTTCGTGCGTCCACGTTTATATGTGAATAATATTTAGAAAAGGATGGACCCAATCTTCAGACTGTATGCAGTGACAGTCCAGAAGCTCCGTGCGCAGCCACGGCCATTCAAATTATTCACCAGAAAGGGATGGACCCAATCCTCAGACTGTATGCAGTGACAGTCCAGAAGCTCCGTGATCAGCCACGGCCATTCAAATATTAACCAGAAAGGGTTGGACCCAATCTTCAGACTGTATGCAGTGACAGTAAAGGGAACGCGTGCAACGAGTCACACGTTCACCTTCCAGGAATCCCATGAAAGGCCACGGTCATCCCAAATATTGTTTAACTTACATTCACCTTCCAGGAATCCCATGAAAGGCCACGGTCATCCCAAGGTTGATTAACTTATGTTCACCGATACCTTAATCTACACCAAACCGTCGCGGATACATAGTTTTAATTGAACATTGAATAAAGACTTTCTAAAGCTCGATCTGATGATAAATTGAATACTACAAAATAACTTTGAAAAAGACACTGTTGAGCATTCTCAGAGCGATGTTACTCGTACCACGGTCGTCGTCGAACTAACTAAACTAAACTAATTCTCACGATAAACGAAATCGGAAACCCTTGAAATAATGCGTCCTTATATTCTCGCCCAGGGTCTCCGTAAACATTACCCCCCATGACGCACTTGAGAAACGGACCGGGCGACCAGATTCAAGAGAGGTCGTGGCGCCTTCCAAATAAAATTCCTTTCCGTCTTAACAAGCTATGTATCGCGATTCCCGTTAGGTGAGCTTGTATGGCCTCAAATCGCAAAACTAATTAGAGGTATGAATCCATCATCAGTAATTTGCCAATTTTGAAGCACAGGTCGAGTAGGAACTAACGCAGATTCATTAATATGTGACTCAAAGGTATTGAGAGAAGGGGGCCCGATATTAGAAATTGTTGACGAAGTACTCTCTGCAACCTTTATCCCAGCACAGCGTCGACCCGGCCTACGACTCTTTTTTAAGTTTAACGAATTTGCTCGCAAACGGCGGCATCTTTATCAAGCTATACGGTAATTGAACTACACACCAATGTCTTATGAATCTAAATTTACAAGTTAGTTCTAATTCGACGGGAGTATACAATTATTAACTTAAAAGTTCTAACGCTCACGTAACTTGCTCCAGGCCACTTAAAATCCGATGTCGACCTGGTTCCTACTGATTCCGGAAGCCCTCCAAATTGACCAGGTGTCTTTGTTTCCAATTGCTGCTGCTTTACTCTGTGATAGGCCTCCAAATTCCGTCCGTTGGTGGATAAAGTGCATGTGACTTCGGTGGATAACTTGCATGGTAGCCGAGATCACCCGTCTCCAGTATTCACTCTTTCGCTTCTGAAGAAACCGTGCCAAAACCCAAAACAGAGAGAATGCACAAATTTAACTTGATCAACTTCAAACTGTTCGTGTCCGAATTTATCCTCTTTTCAATTGAATCCCACCGCTCTCACCAATTACGTTGCGACTGGAAGCCACGGATTTGAGAATTTTCAACTAAGGACGTAGCCAACCAGGAACGATTCCTCTAGAGAGCCGAAACACTCTATTTGAAGATGAAATATAGTCATCCTACTTCAGCGCTAACCTAATATACACAGGGTGTCCCAGAAAAAGTATTAGAGCTAGAAGAGGGTGATGATGATTCTGTAGATGTTGTAAATTCGACGCCTGAATGAATGTCTCCCCTCCGTGGGGTAGAAAGCACATATACAGGGTGTTCCGGAAAAAGTGTTAGTCCCGGAAATGGCAGACTGGAAGGGGCATTCTGAACAACAATTTCCTTTTGCAAAATGCGAAACGGGGCTTGGTTTTTAAACTATAAACGAAAAACAACGACCAATGAGAGCGCTCGATTTGCCCGCGCGCTCAGACGGCCGCCTTTGCTCCAGCCGGGTACAGTCGGTGAAAGAAGTGCTTCGCCCAACACAAAGCGTTGTAAGAAAATAACGAACTACGAACGAATCAAATACATAAATAACAATGCAAGGAAATTGTTCTTTCTGTATTATGAACAACAATTAATACACTTAATCGTTATTCAAGTGAAATGGATCGGGAAAACGGAAAAGTAATAAAAGAAATGAGTAACTGTTAATTCGCAGCGAACATTAAAGTTTAACGAACCGCATGAATAGTGAGGATATGAGGAGATAGATGCTCGGCTACAGCTAACGTCGGATATAGGTCAAGAACCTTGTCTGTCCCAATTTTCACTTTCACTTTCACTGTCCCTTTTCATTGTC
>SMSR01015642.1:9297-24161 GCA_019453355.1 Ceratina japonica | reverse complement strand
ACGCTTTGTGTTGGGCGAAGCACTTCTTTCACCGACTGTACCCGGCTGGAGCAGAGGCGGCCGTCTGAGCGCGCGGGCAAATCGAGCGCTCTCATTGGTCGTTGTTTTTCGTTTATAGTTTAAAAACCAAGCCCCATTTCGCATTTTGCAAAAGGAAATTGTTGTTCAGAATGCCCCTTCCAGTCTGCCATTTCCGGGACTAACACTTTTTCCGGAACACCCTGTATGCGGATGTTTGCCTGCAGAGAACGAAAGAAATGTAAATTATAGTCATTTCCTAATACGATTACCAATATAATTTACTTTATTCTGTCTTATCACTTATGCTTTTACTTTTAAAATGCATGAGTCTCTTTCGAAAACTAATTAAATTTTGCATTCTAACGAATCTTGAGAAGAACCAGAAACTGTCGGTTGATTGAATTTTCGCGTAGCACTTGTACGAAAACTTTTTGATGGTGAAGCGTGGATATAACGGACGTTTAGTTAGCGTCATTAATACACTGTATAAGTTAACTGTTAACTGTTCTTTTGTTCACAACACGGAGGGGCTGGTTAAACGTCGACAGGAGTCCCCCGACCGCCAATCGACTCTCCTGGACGCCTGACTTTGTTCACGCCGAGTTCCTTCCTTTTCATATTCATCTTTACCAGTCAAATTTTGTTTAGGAAAGTCTACCAAGAAACAAGAGTATTTCTGTGTTTGAAAATATCGCAACGATGAAGTGGTATTAAACTTTACATCTTCTATTAAATAATTCGTGGAGTTCGTTCAAATTTTTCTTATTAATTTTAGTGTAATAGAAAGTGTAAGTGAAAACGTATTTCGAATGCAAAACGTACGCAAAGCGCGTATCAATCGGATCTATAATATGAATAGTGTTATAAAAGGACTGGGATTAATAAAATTCGTGAACAGCACTACCTTTTATGGAAAGCCTAATCTACTATATTTATGTGAAAGAAGAGAATAACTGAACTATAATACAATAAGATATCAGATTTAAGTACAAAACTCGAACGTTACAAAAACTCAGCTTCCACCGCGTGCTCTCAATCAAGCCAACTGCCTCTTTCTGTAACGGATTCCCATACGCGATCGGTAAAGCCGCCGCGCCTAGCGCCTTCTCGTGTCCAAACACACACAATACACTACGCTCTCTCAGATTATACTGTAACAAATAGCGAGTTACTTAAAACGTTGGTCCCTGTTGTAAATTGAAATACGAGATAAGGTTTGTGTAGGTAGCAAACTCTGTATATTCTTATCATTTACTTATCCTCTATATTTCATATCGGTCCGTTACATAGATTTCCCGAGATCTCTTCCTTAGCCAACCACTCGATACACACACACACATGCCGTACAACCATGCGTACACGAACACGCCGTTCATCCTTCTCACTCACATCCTGGACTTTTATCACCTATCCTAACAGTCCCTATTGACTCTGTCTGTAGGTTTAATCTTATGGAGGACAAATTTGTAGATAAGACGTGCAATAACAATTTCTCAAAGTACGAAGCCACTCCATTTTTATCACGCATCCTTTTTCAACTCTTTGCAGTCGTTTTCTTTCACCGAATAGGATCGTCAAACAGAACATTTAGCAGAGGTTTGATAGTTAAAAACCGTGTCGTAAAAGTTGCTGAAACTCCGCTATCTACTTATAAACTCGAGTAGTTTTCTGTAGCCGCTTCGTGAAGAAGGTTCGTTTCGCTCCGGCGAAAGCTGATTCACGGGTCCGGATTTGCTTAAATCATTACTTGGTGTATCGATGCGGTTTCGACAATATGTTTTAAAGCAGATATTCAGGATATGTTAATGAGAATGAAATTTCGGAAAGAAGATCAAGACGCAACGGTTCTTATGGAGAGGCACAAATAGAATTAATGAGCCAACCGAATAACATCGATGATGTTTGGAGCCAGATCGGCGCCGTGTACTGCGATTTTTTATTAAGAACAAAAATGAATTCCAATACATCGCAAGATTCCCTGAAACCGCTAATAGTTTAATTGAGATTTGTTATATGGACAATTTTTTAGATAACTGCGAAGCTTATATGCGCGATGCTTTAACGCGTTCGTCAGGCAATAGCTATAAACGAATTAGGAGATGCACGGGTGTTCAAGTAACTCGAGTAAAATTTTAAGATGATTACAGTCAAATAATAGTCCGTGTCAATTAATCGATGTAGACACGAATGCGTGCAGTATCGAGAAGGTATTAGGATTAACAAGGGCAAACTCTAGTGACGAGCTGAAATTCAATTTTAATCCGAGTAAAATCTCAGAAGACTTATATAGTGGTAGGAAGAAGCCAAAAAAGCGAGCATTTTTAGACGTGAAAACTAAAGCCAAATTGATATTAATTTCAAAATTAATTTTAGGAATTGATCGGTGGGGAGTGTATTAGAACGTAGTGGAGAGTTTGCCTTCGATTATTCTCCTCGCATCTTTGAAAATTTGTACCTAAATCGATAGCGAGTCACTTGGATTAATAAAGTTGAATGGATGAATAAAGTGCGTAACACGTAACAAATCGAGTCGCGCGATGACAAGAGACCGTCGGAGCGTGACAACTAAGCATTTCATCATCAGCGAGTTCTTACAATCAGAAAATTAATACGTTAAGTTGGAATTGGAGTTTGTGCACATGCCTGGCTAGACAATCAAGAATGGTGATATTCACTGTGGAAAAATGAAGACATCAAATTGTAGTTTCGTGTGAATGGATTTTTTTTACATGGTAGCGGGGGACTTCTGTGGGACGTTTCTGCGTAGGGTAGAGAATCATGCAAGCCGAGGGGCTCCGCGTTCAGCCGTTTTATGTACGTCTCGTAATTAATATGCGTCATTTCATTAGCTTAAATATAGTATTAGTAAAAGCGCACCAAATGCTACAAATAATCTAAGAAATGAATAAGAAGAGAAAACATGATATGCGTTGCAAATTAAAATCTGTCGTTTGATTATGAATTTTGATTTTAAAGAATCTTATAAACATATTAAATTGTCACTAATTATCTTTGGTCGATTATACAGTTAGTCGATTCAATGAAATCACAGAACTGTCCATCGATTGAACTGTAACCGATTTGTAAATTAAACTGACTTCTAATAACCCTTCTGTTCGCGCGCGTAACGGAAAAACGAAGTGGTGCTTGAATCTCCGTCGTTGAGTGGAAAATTGCTAACTCCCACATATTCAGTAAACAGTGTAGCTGTTTCAACGCGTAGCAGCGCCTAACGGCTAATATGTATAGGCCATTATACGTCATTTACAACAATTAAAGGTTCGCAATAAATGCACGTACGTTTATAAACACAGACGAACGGAAACACCGTGGAAACGTGTATGTACATATTTTCCACCCCGTTTTACGCGCTTTCTGTTAGGAAATCAATTTCCGCCTATCGCTCCCTATTTTATTTGAACAATCGCTGGAAGAGCGTAACAATATTTTTCATTTGATATTTATACACGGAACGAGAAAAACAGAGTTACCCGACTCAAATTAATTGGAAAAGTAAAGAATAAAAATCGGTTGGTTCTTAGTTTTGCAATTGTAATAGAATGCAAATAGCATTCATTTTCCGGATTGAAACCGTGTATTTTGACAATTTATATGCCGACGTGTCGCCAACGTTGCAGTTAGTTTCATCAGGGCTGTATGTTAGGCTCTGATACTGAAGGAGCTGTGCTTCTCAGTATGCTTATATACTATTCGTACTGGTCTGTTGTGTCGTGGAGATATGGAAGGAATAAGGTTCTGGGCTTTTCGTTTTCTTTTTCTTCTTCTTCTTTGAAGGATTCATTATTGTTTCTTACCCTTTGCTTTTCAATAGAAGATCTTATGTCTTTCTTTCCGTATCCGTTCTTTTCCAGAGCCTTAGTTAGGTGCTCTAATTCTGCTGGTAGATGCTCTGGCTCACTGTTGGCAAATGCTCGATGCACTAAGGAACTTAGTACAGAATGTTTTTGGGCTGGATGGTGGTGAGACGATGCGTGCAGGTATCTATCTGTGTGTATAGGTTTTCTGTAGACTTTATGACCCAAGGTTCCGTCGTCTTTTCGCCTAATTTTAGTATCTAGGAAAGGGATTTCTTTATCTTTCTCAATTTCCATTGTGAATGTGATATTGGGATGTAATCTAGGAAAGAGGCCAGTTTTTCTTCTGCATGGCTCCATACTACGAATGTATCGTCTACGCATCTTCTGAGAAGCACAGCTCCTTCAGTATCAGAGCCTACAGCCCTGATGAAGCTAACTGCAACGTTAGCGAAACGTGGGCATATAAATTGTGAAAATACACGGTTTTAATCCGGAAAATGAATGCTATCAGAATAAACAATGACCGTCAAAGCCTTAAATCCAAAATTCTATAATAGAATAGTTACACTGGTCACTTGTTCTGCCGCCATTTCAGAAGAATTCTGCATGTCACATATATTAATTCCATGGATATTGGCAATGAAAAACTTCATCGAGTACATACATAACGTATATTTAACAGAATAGAAGTTGTCTAGAAACGTAAGCGGGCAATGAAATTAAAGGGGTAGATCGATAGCGGTGCAGTAAAACAGAAGGTCGACACGTACAAAATTAACAAAAAATGTGGATTTACGAGACTAGAATTTTCGTCCTTGTATGAGAAGTTTCCTTGGTCATACTCGATTATTTGTTGTAATAAATAAATAAGTAAATAAATTATTAATTCTCTTCTAATTCAGATTACTGAAGTTTATAATTAAATGTTTCGCTGTTGAGACGACAAACGAAGAGGCGGATACAATAAGAAAAGTAAGCTTAGATAGATAATTCAGTTGGTCTGTGTATGGAATGTTATGAGAGGATGCGAAAAAGAAATTAGGAAATGGTGCAAGCGCGTATTCATTCCTGCCACATTAATTCGTCACGGGTTCGTCGTCGTTCATTGATCGATCGCCGAACTGCGTGGCTTCTTCCGTTGCGAACTATGAATGAATATACATATTTATATACATATATATGGAAAGGTTCAGCCAGGATGTCGAAAGAAATATACTAACAACGTCTTTGTAGAGTATCATTGAAGCAATAGCACTTCAAATGAAACAACAGAGTAACATTTCCCTCAGAAAGGACCCTTGGTGGTGTGAAAAGCCTGCGCATAGAAAAATCCTTCTGCACAGTTGGGAAACTAAAACTCTCGCCATGTTTGGTGGTTGTCGAGGCTAGGAGTCATTCTCGGAGTAATTGTTAGAATTAGTCCAGGTGTACACATCAGACGATTTCGGAGTTGATCACAGCTTTGGATTCATGAAAGATATACTCGCGAGAGATTGTACGAACGATTCCATCTCAGACTCTGCGCGTATTCATGAGACGAGCTAAAGAGTTCTTTAGACTCGTGATTAAAGTGATCCCGTGTTGATTTGAAATTGCAGGGAACAAAAGGTACGAAAAAGACGTCGTTATCTTGTTCGCGGTATCGCTCCCGGTCGAAAGTAACCAATTCTTGGTTGACCACCAATCGAGGAATCTACGCACTCTGAATAACGGGCCTGCATTGGGAAGTTCACCTGATTTTGCAGCATTCCGAGAGATTAAAAACAATTCGGATTTCCCTACTTCAGTAGTACAGCAATTAAGCTTGCTTAGCAGTTCGGGTGGTAAATTCGAACTCCTATCGGCATGTTTGCATGCCGTAAAATTTATGTATTGAAGGGTACATAAGACAGTAACGCGCCCATCGAGCAGACGGAATAATTAGACAACGCGTTTCCGTGATCGGTTCAGAGAAAACTGTTGCTCCTCGGGAGCGATAAGGACTTCGGTTGCGGCGTGCAATAAAAAGTGTGCATAAGTAAGAATTATAGGACACGTAGACAATGTAAATAGTTGCAAATCACGTAAAGTCCAATAAAAAAATCCTAAAACTATAAAAACGTTTTCAATTTTTGACAAAGATTTTACAGCTCGTACAATCTCAATGGTCGATTGTTCGTGCCATTGACATTGGACAGCCGTAAAATTACTGCGACGTGTGATTATCGTGAAACAGTATCTGTCTACTTACCGTAACACGGAGACGGCTGTCAGGGTACCTATTCTATCCAGCTCCCCCAAGTAAATTCGCAATCAAAATAATAATAATAATTTCAAGACCATTAGTTTGTAGTATAAGAATACTAAACAATGTTCAAATCAATCATGTTCGATCAACTTTTTGTTGAAAACTCGACGGCAGGAAAAATCTCGTAATTGTCTCCACTGGATTTTTCGAGCTCCATCGTTGAGTTGAGGTGCACGACTCGATACCTATTGATCCGTCTCTCGAAATTTTTCTTCTGGAGGGTTTTCCCCACTCGATGGCAAAATTCGTTTGTGAAAATTTGTTCAGCATCCTTGGAACAAAAACGTGTTAAACACTCGGTACCTCTGCGACGTAGGCACATCGTAGGCAGGTAAAATTCCTGCCATAAAACGTACAAAGGGTTTTTACTTTCGTACGGGGTGCCTACGGTTACGACAAAGAGTCGACATTTTCTAATTGCACGTCGTTCCTTACCTGGACCGAGGGTCGACCATGGCGAATAGCTGTTCTACCTGCGAGCAGCGAGAATTGGCACGATGTCCCACTGACCGAGTCCGATGTTCTTCAGAACAGGTACATCTGCGGATAAATGGATAAGACGAATCTGTACAGTTTTTGCACATCTTTGAAATACAATATTCGCTGTAACTTTTTAATTTCCCATTTAGCTATTAAATTCCTCTTTCCCCCATTCATTCCACTTGAATAACGATTAAATGTACTTTACGATTAGCTGTATTAAACGATATTCATAATACAGAACGAACGCTTTCCATTCGTTCGTAGTTCATTATTTTCTTACAACGCTTTGTGTTGGGCGAAGCACTTTTTCCTTCGACTGTACCCGGCTGGAGCAGAGGCGGCCGTCAGTGCGCGCGGGCAAATCTAGCGCTCTCATTGGTTACTGTTTTCCGCTTATAGTTAAAAAACCAAGCCCCATTTCGCATTTTGCAAAAGGAAATTGTTGTTCAGAATCACCCTCCCAGTCTGCCATTTCTGGCTCTAACACTTTTTCTGGAACACCCTGTATATTTGTTGTTTGTATGTTATTCATGATACATATACAATTATTTTATCCTATTTATCTATTTATAATTTATATCTTTTTATACTTTTGTATCTTTTGTTTTTCCAACAATATTTNGAAATTTTTCTTCTGGAGGGTTTTCCCCACTCGATGGCAAAATTCGTTTGTGAAAATTTGTTCAGCATCCTTGGAACAAAAACGTGTTAAACACTCGGTACCTCTGCGACGTAGGCACATCGTAGGCAGGTAAAATTCCTGCCATAAAACGTACAAAGGGTTTTTACTTTCGTACGGGGTGCCTACGGTTACGACAAAGAGTCGACATTTTCTAATTGCACGTCGTTCCTTACCTGGACCGAGGGTCGACCATGGCGAATAGCTGTTCTACCTGCGAGCAGCGAGAATTGGCACGATGTCCCACTGACCGAGTCCGATGTTCTTCAGAACAGGTACATCTGCGGATAAATGGATAAGACGAATCTGTACAGTTTTTGCACATCTTTGAAATACAATATTCGCTGTAACTTTTTAATTTCCCATTTAGCTATTAAATTCCTCTTTCCCCCATTCATTCCACTTGAATAACGATTAAATGTACTTTACGATTAGCTGTATTAAACGATATTCATAATACAGAACGAACGCTTTCCATTCGTTCGTAGTTCATTATTTTCTTACAACGCTTTGTGTTGGGCGAAGCACTTTTTCCTTCGACTGTACCCGGCTGGAGCAGAGGCGGCCGTCAGTGCGCGCGGGCAAATCTAGCGCTCTCATTGGTTACTGTTTTCCGCTTATAGTTAAAAAACCAAGCCCCATTTCGCATTTTGCAAAAGGAAATTGTTGTTCAGAATCACCCTCCCAGTCTGCCATTTCTGGCTCTAACACTTTTTCTGGAACACCCTGTATATTTGTTGTTTGTATGTTATTCATGATACATATACAATTATTTTATCCTATTTATCTATTTATAATTTATATCTTTTTATACTTTTGTATCTTTTGTTTTTCCAACAATATTTTTTTTATATTCTTCATCCCACTGTCGAATTAACTCCCGACAGTGGTGACTAATTTCCGATCACACATGTAAACTAAAAAGACATCATGTCTACCCTTTCCTTGATATTCAATTCCTTCTAATACCTGATATGGTGAAGCGTTGGGGGCCCCGGGCGTAATCAGCGATGGGTCCCTGGGTCCCCCTGCATACGCTATTTAGGAGTAAACGGGGGGTTTTAGCCGGTAAGAGTCCGACACTACTCGAGGGAGGTTGGCATCTCCCTTTCGGGGGTCTTGTCAATCTTCCTCGAGTGTCCATAATGGATTTCCCCCCGAAAAAAAAGGTTATACATAAATGCTGAGTGTAACAACGTAACGAAACAAAACTATAATATAATCTTGATCCAATGGGAAAAATGTGACGTTATTGGAGGACTAATTTAGTTTATTTACCGAGCTTATTTATTTATTTATTTCAAGTTTATTTAGTAGGTTATGAATAAATACTGAACAACGTAACGAAGGTTATGGTTATTTTAGTAGGTTATGCATAAATACTGAACAACGTAACGAAACAAAGCTATCGATTAATTTGTGATAATCTTGATCCAGTAGAAAAAAGGTGACATTATTGGATGACTTTACAAATTGTTTATTTACAAATCTTCTTCACTGGTATTGAAAAATTGCGACTGTAGTAGTCTTCGTCTACGTTATCACGTTTCTCTCGTCGTTCTACTTCTTTTAGCACATCTATGAATATATTCCACGTGGGGAGAACATTTACACTGATATCTTTCTTTTATACCTTTGTAGTGAAAGCGGATGGATTTTGTTTTTTCTTTTGATATCCAGCCTTGTAAATGCGAATGGGAGATAAAGCGAAGAGATGAAATATTACGGGAATACTACACGCGGAACTGGATCGGATATTATCCGCAAATCTAATTTTCGTGCGAACAGAAAAGGCCGACGGAAATGCTGCGAAGATTTTATTCGTAGCCGCTTACCGAGAAATATTGATCAGCGGAGATATTTAGATTCAAAATTCGCAGATGCTAACCATCATTACAGATTATTGATAAATTGAGTGGTATACAAAAATAATATAGAGTGACAATTGTTGAACACCGTTATGCTGGTATCGCAACAAGTGTTCGTATTGATTTCCGTGCCTTCCGATACCGATGAACAGTTCTGTGATTTAATTAATTCAACTACACTTGGAACCTCTTCTGACGATGTATAATCGACTAAAGATAATTAGTGGCAACTTAATAATTATTGTAATATACAAATGTTTATAAGATTTTCATTGAAAGAGAAATGCAAATGATCAAAGGTAGGATTTTAATTTGCTGCGTAATTACGCATACTATGTTTTCTTCTTATTCCTTTTTTATCATTATTTGTACTTGGTACCCCTTCATTAATACTTTATTGGGAAACTAATGAAACGGCACATGTTAATTGCGAAACATACAGGGTGGATCGCTACATTTTGCCATCTAGATTTACATCATTATTATTGCCCGTAGGAAACAATGTTTTAGATGATGTTGAATGGTTCAGTGGGGCTCACACGATACCAAGAATATTTTTCTGTTTATATTATTTTTTTTAGACATACTATGGAGGTCAGCTTCATTTTTTTTAAATGGAACCACCATTTTTTAGACACCTACGATGATAGTCCCTTTCATTAGAAATTCAATTACTATAATTGTTGAAAATCACTCAAGGTCACGATCGGAGAAAAGTATACGAAAACGTATAAGTAATCGACTAGAAATTTTTGAAAACATTCACTAACATTGAAGGACTTAGTCTGTTTACTACAAGTCTTATTTGCGATAAACGTATTCTGCTTTCATATTTTAACTTTGAATGACCTTGAACAATTATAGTTACTGAATTCCTAATAAAAGGGATTATCATCGTGGGTGTTTAAAAAGTGGTGGTTCCATTTAAAAGAATGAAGGTGACCTGCATATCTCTAAAAAAATGATATAAACAGAAAAATATTCTTGGTATCGTGTGAGTCCCACTGAACCATTCAATTTCATCTGAAACATTGCTTGCTAAGTGCAATAATAATGACGTAAATCTAGATGGTAAAATGTAGCGATCCACCCTGTATACATATGTATAATACGAAACGATCTTTCAACGCTTCCGATTGAAAGCGAAGTCACCTTGCTCGATTGTTTAGCTCGTAACTAATTATACGCGTCAAGTTCCCCGCTGGCGTGTGAACAAAATCGATTAATACTATTATACACGAAGTTGCAACTTAACGTCTTGATTTTCTCATTGTAGGAACTCGGTCACGATCAAATATTTAGTGGCCGCGTTCCGACGTTCGCTAAGCGCGACCCGTGCAAGCGACAGATCAAAAGGTTGCGGAGGAATAAAAGACGTTATTTATCTTTTTCTACAATTAAAAGTATTTTCAAACATGAAATTGACAGTTAAACATTATTAACAATTTTTGTTATTTTATTTAGGATTTCTTTTATTTCTATTTTCACCTGTGATGAACAATGGTGTGACGATGGTCAAATTATTCATCGCCCTTCCGATGGAGTAGCCGACATCAGATTTGGCTAAGGTGAAGTAAAGGCTAAATCAATTGGTGCACTTCGATAACAGGTATATCAGTTTGGGTATCCTAGATGAAATTCCATCAGGAACAACTAAGTGAATGGGTATTCTTATTAGCACTTGTGACTGATAAACTTTTGGCACTAGACGTCAATAATTCGATAAGCTGGAAGGTCGCATATCGCGAAAATCATTTACAGCATTTCTCGTGAAGTTTAGTACAGTGATTACGCAGTTTTAATGAATTGAAGATTAATTTCGCACTCTTGTGTCTTTAATCAGATAGACACAATTTTTCTTTTCCTTCGTTACCAGGATGCACTGTAATAATACGTGATTCTATGAATCTGTGAAAAATACCGATGAAAACGGAACTGACCACCTTTGGAAATTATTGCCCGTGTTATACAAAAAAATTCTTTCATGGCAGCAAATTTTTCCAATCCCTTTTTAATTTCGAACGCAGTGCTCGAATGGATAAAACAAAATAGTACGTGAGCAGGAAAATTTATTTGTTGAGACTGTAAGGAATATCATAAATAGAGGTACGCATATTAAATAAACCTCTCTCTCATTCTGATTAAATCTCACTTAAATACAATGATATTCCGTATTCAAAACTGAGTGAATTTTTTATATGCATCTTCTCTGCATAGACGTTTCTCCGTGAATGAAAAGTCCACTTGAGGAAGCTTATTTCGTTTAAATGTGAAATCCTGAATGCTTTTATACCTAAATGTTTCCAGTTGTGTCACTAATCTAATTGTAGATAATAAGTCGATCAACTCCTTATTTCGTTTGCAACTTTACGATCAAAGTGCATTTAATTACGGCTATGTTTGAAAGCCTGAAATTTACGACCATATAGTTTCATCATAGAAACATACGTACGATTAACCATGGCTGTAGGGTAAAGCGGTTTTATGATCAGCCTACGAAAATGTGGTGAGGAAGGTAATATTGTCAATTCGTTAAGTCGACTAAGAACGATGATTTATGTCAAATCTTCTGTTCCGTCTATAAATAGTTTTACATTGGACAATTCCATTCCTGGCCAATCGCCCGTGCAAATTATTTTCGTGACAAATTAATTTTCTAGAGACAGGGAAGCATTTTTGCAACGTGCTGGTCAAATCTTGTTCGCTTTTTTACTTTAATTAAATCATGTATGGCCGTTCACATTTGTATATTATTGCAGTAAAAAAGCATAATCTGCTTTTAACAAAGCGTTTCGTTTAAAGCACTGTTAAAGGTTCATGTGTAATTCAATGTTCTATTCAAATTCATCCATAATCTTATTCTATACAAATTCGTGCACACCAAAATCGAAATTGCATATTACAAATATATTATATAATACTTCGGAATATTTTATATCGAAATTTAGCACTATCAACCGTTTTAGGACAAGTATAGTAGAAAAGAAATTGGCCCCTTCCTGCCTCACGAAAGGTTTTTATAAAGGTAGGCAAATGGTCACGTGCTAAGTAGTACAACACGGTTATTTCTTTTGTACGGCTTGGGACAGTGAAGTTTAGCCATCTCGTGCGTTTGTGTGCGTTCCCTAAAGCCGGCTACAGATATGTGCAACCGCGCGGGCGCGCGGTGCTCGCGCGCACAATGGCAAAGACAAGGAAAGTAGAAGAAGAACAAGGAAAGAAAATATGCCCCCTCTACTGTCCCATCTTTGACAAGGCTTCTACGGCATGAGCAGGTAGTTTTTTCAAGGGCTGTGTCAATCCTGATGCATTGGACCGCCATCGCCGCGCGCAACTTGTGTGATAAATTTGGATATAAATAAATGTACGAAGAAGTATATGCACAATAGTAACAATATGATGAATTTAATTTTATGTACATGTATATTGTTGTTCAAATATATCGAAATAATTAACAAATTATGTTTATTGCAAAGCAAAAAATAGAGGAAATGCTTCCCCCATTCATTTGCATTAACTTATGTTGAGTAAAAAAATTATTATCATGTGCAAATTGCGAAGTTTCTTCTGAAAATTGCGTGATTTTCGGCGTGCATTCGTGCATAAACTGTCGGACGAATATGCAGTGGGCGAACCAAACTTGGGTTTGGAGCGCGTCCGGTCGTAAAAATAGACCCTTTCAAGTGGATTTTGCACGCCGTGCACCCGAAAAATTGGCTAGTGTAGACGTTTTTTGGCCGCGCAAACTCTGCGCGTTCGTGCACGCCGCATGTTACACATATCTGTAGCCGGCTTAATGTGTCCCGCTGGGAGACGCATACATACACGGGAGCTGGGTAAACTTCACTGTCCCTGATTGTACAACGCCACCACCAACACCAACACAGATTATTGATTGATTACCAGCGCGTCACCAGCAATGCGCCTGCATAAAAGAAGTTGCCGCGTCAAATTCATTCTCATTCTATACCCTTTGGGGAGCGTACTCTTTAACCAATTTAACGTATCGATCGTCCAACAAAGGGATAGACTACAAAGCTTGGCTTTTGGACGCCTGTTGCCTGTTGGTTCGAACACACCAATATTTATGAAAAACGTTTATATTGAAACCTCTTTATAACTCTTTTCTCACGCTCTGCAAGTTCACCAAATTTTAATTAAATCATTGTTTAACTAAAATCTACTCAAATTTTAGATTTTTCTAACCGTTAAATCGATTTTCTTCTGAACCTTCTTAAGACATCATTACACTCTGTATGTAATTGCCTGCAATTAATCCAATCGAAAGCTTTAAATTTGTTTCAAAATATGTGTATTCAATTATCTGTTATTTCGAAATCTGCCTCATTACTAATTATTAAATTATTAACGAATCATGATACCGTGATGATGATTTATAATATCACTTAAATTGCCAAATGTAGCGAGGTACGACGTTTACATCTCGAGAACCAACCAAAGAATGCCTGGGCCTAATCGCCTAAACGTTTTCCACGGGAAAAGCCATGCCTCTTAGCGCCAGTGCTAAACAAAGCCACCCGAGCTTCCGAAACATCTGGGGTCGATCACGTTGTATTGCCCTGAACGCAACGTCCCATCTCCTGTTTCTCTTACATGACGGTATGTAAAAAGAGAGTCGTGATATCAATATGCCCGTGTAGTATTTCGTAATGGTCTATTTAGCGTACAAAGGTAACGATGTTATAATTCCAGGTGATCCTGTTATTGATCGAGAGCTAATTTGTTTCCCACAGCTCTCATGTTCTCCTTAGCGAACCAGTAACTTAATTCGTTGTTCAAAGCCAAAACTTAGTTATTTTATTTTTTGGAGCTCCGAATATTGATGGGTGCTTTTAACGTGTACTGTGTTCTTTGGCTTTGTAGCTATTACCGTGCATTTCGACAGTTCAGTCCTTTCAAGCCACAAAAATTGCAGAAGCGGAGGAAGTATATGCGATGAAACAAATAGATTATATTTTGCCAAAGACTAATGTGAAAAGCATGGCCTCCGTTTTTCAATTTTCTGAATCCAAGTGTTTGTTTTGTATTCTATATAGATGATCATTCAGTTTTCACGTATCGCAGTAATTTTACGGTTTAATGCGCTGTCCCAATGTCAATGGCACGAGAAATTGAGGATTAAGATTGCGTAAGCCTTGCGATTTCAGCTAAAGGTTTAACAAACGTGACAAAAAGTTATGCTCAATATTTGAAGCCATAAATTTTGAGGAGAAATTGTATTTACAGATAAGCAAGGGTTTCTAAATTTATTCTTTTGTTGTGTGATGCTGTATTTGCTGTGAAAATGTTTTTTTTTTATGTCACAGAGAATTTTTAACGTATAATTTCTAATATTTTAATACATGATTTCGGTACTTTCTGATAGTATTGTACCTAATTTGCAGCTGTATAAATTGTCTACAAGTCCGACAATTCTTACTTGTGCTCATTTTTTATTGTCTATCTTTGTTAGGTTATAGACCTAACGGGAGTCCGGAGGCGAGGAGAAATCAGGTTGCGCAAGTAATAAAGGGACACAATTTAAATTTTACAAAATTTATTCCACCGGGCCGGTAAACCCGGCCGATGGCTCTAATTGTCCTTTATACAGATTATATTTTATTTGATGCCCGCTGTGGCTGGTGAAGCTGGCCTACCGCTTGCCTCTGTAAACAAAAACAGACGACCGTAACGGTCGATTAACAGTT
>SMSR01015641.1:0-35303 GCA_019453355.1 Ceratina japonica | reverse complement strand
GGGATGTGATTGACCACTTGGCACTCGGCATTGAAGCCGCAGGTGCCGGGACAGGGGTCCTGACACTTGTTCCTTATGCAAGCTCGGTTAAACGGACAGTCGGAGTTGATAAGACATTCTGGTCTACAATTTTCGTACGGGTTGCCGTAGAAATCGGGCAAACAGGTGCATTGGGCGGAGCCGTAGGACTCGCGGCAAACGGCGTTCGGGCCACAGGGGGACGGCTGACACGGGTTCGTTTTTTCTGGAATATCTTCAACTGCAAGGCACACACAACAAATTAAACGAATGCCGTTACGGAGCTGCGAGAAACGGTTGGTTGGTAGAGGGTGTTATGGTCTTACTTGGCTGGGGTGTGCATTGTACGAACGGGTTGCCTGTGAACGAATTAACACAAGTGCACATGGGGGTGTGGCTTATCGTCCTGCACTCGGTGTTCCTGCCGCAGGAACCGGGGCACGGGTCTCTGCATCTCTGATTGATGCAAGCTTGGCTCGTCGGGCATTCGGTGTTGCTCACGCACTCGGGTTTGCAGTTTGGCGGGGTGCCCGTGAATTCGGGCAGACAGGAACAAGAGGGTGCGCCGTTGATCACGCGGCATTGGGCATTCGGGCCGCAGGGCGACGGTTGGCAGGGGTTTACCGGGACTTCTGGCTCTTTCGCTGTAAAGGGAATTTCCATGGTCGAAAAAAATTGCGCTCCAGAAACGGAACCAGCGTTCGGGGATGAATTCGTCTTACTTTGCGGGACGCATTGAACGAACGGGTCCCCGGTGTACTGCTCGAAGCAGCTGCACACGGGATTGTGATTGATCACGGAACACTGCGCGGACAATCCGCAAGCACCGAGGCAAGGGTCTATGCACTTCTGATTGCTGCAAGCTCGGTTGCGCGGGCAATCAGAGCTGACTATGCACTCTGGCCTACAGGACGGTGGCAAACCCTTGAATCCTGTCACGCAGCTGCATACGGCTTGACCGTTGGATGATCGGCAGTGGCTGTTCGGACCGCACGGCGATGGGTTGCACGGATCAGTTGTACTCGTTTCTGCAATGTTCAAATTATATTACACATCGTTATATGGAGAGACAAACATTATAATGGTATAAATTACTTTTCGTAAAGTCATAACTTCACTGAAAAGTGACTTACACCATTAGGATTTTTGCACACAATTTAGGCAAACAAATGCTCTCTTTTTATTTAAGAGTAAGATTGCAATCTACGATTATTGGNCGCAGCTGCATACGGCTTGACCGTTGGATGATCGGCAGTGGCTGTTCGGACCGCACGGCGATGGGTTGCACGGATCAGTTGTACTCGTTTCTGCAATGTTCAAATTATATTACACATCGTTATATGGAGAGACAAACATTATAATGGTATAAATTACTTTTCGTAAAGTCATAACTTCACTGAAAAGTGACTTACACCATTAGGATTTTTGCACACAATTTAGGCAAACAAATGCTCTCTTTTTATTTAAGAGTAAGATTGCAATCTACGATTATTGGAAAAATGGTGAGAAGAACGAACCTTGAAGTGGACTGCACGAAACGAAAGCATTGCCTGTTGTATCTCTCGGGCAACTACACATAGGTAGATGATTGACTACGTTGCACTCAGCGCTCAATCCGCAAGTTCCCATGCATGGATTTCTGCATTTGTGCAGTATGCAAGCTTCGTTCCGGGAACAGTCCGTGTTTATAACGCACTCGGGACGACAAATGGTGTACGGGTCTCCCAAGTACCCGGGTATGCAAGTACAGGCGCCGTTATCGCACTGCGCGTTTGGTCCACAGGGTGATGGGTTGCATGGGTCTGATGGGGATTCCGTGACTGGAATAAAATACTTAATGTAATTCGAGTAATAAACGATGACTTATTAAAATGCACTAAAATATTTAATATAATTCGAGTAATAGACTATGACTTATTAAAACACTATTTAAGATAGAATATTTTAGAAAGAATTTTTAATCGAAACTCTCTTACTGGATGGTGGAGGATTTGGCGAGCAATTGGTGAAAGGATCACCGGTGTATCCTTCCGGACAGGTGCAAGCTGGGGTGTGGTTGACGATCGTGCAACGGGCGTTCAAGCCGCAGGACCCTGGGCAAGGATCTCTACATTTCTCTCGAATGCAAGCTCTGTCCGCTGTGCAGTCTGAATTTATGGAACACTCCGGTCGACAATTGGGTGGCACTCCGATGTAATTATTTATGCACGTGCAGACTGGGGTGTCTCCAATCGCTTTGCACATCGCGTTCGGTCCACAGGGAGACGGAACGCACGGATCTTTCGGGTACTGATCTTCCGGTTTCGGTGCTACGAAATAAAACATTTNGTTGTTTATGCACGTGCACACTGGGGTGTCTCCAATCGCTTTGCACATCGCGTTCGGTCCACAGGGAGACGGAACGCACGGATCTTTCGGGTACTGATCTTCCGGTTTCGGTGCTACGAAATAAAACATTCAAAACCTGTTCTCGGAGAGAAATGTTTCTTTTAACTTACCTGGTAAAGAGAAACAGTAAACGAATGGGTCTCCTGTTAANTAAAACCTGTTCTCGGAGATAAAATGTTTCGTTTAACTTACCTGGTAAAGAGAAACAGTAAACGAATGGGTCTCCTGTTAAATCCTGGCCGCAGCTGCAAATGGGACTGTGATGGACGACCTTGCATCGAGCGTTGCGGCCACAGGTGCCTGGGCAAGGATCTCTACACTTCTGGTTGACGCAAGCTAAGTTCGAATTGCATTCCGAGTTCACTACGCATTCAGGCCTGCAGTTTGGAGGAGTTCCTACGTATTGCGGTAAACAAGAACACACTGCTTGACCATTCACGTTTTGGCATTGGCTGTTCGGGCCGCAAGGGGATGGTTGGCACACTTCCCTTTCCTCTTCTTCAACTACAACATACTCTCATTAATTTCCTTTCGCAATCAATTTTATTCTAACGTAATTCGAATTACTCACGTGTAGGAACTTTGTATACGCAGTTTACGTAGGGATCACCGGTGTATTGAGGTATGCAAGTGCACACAGGTAGATTGTTCACCACCTGACAGTTGGTGTTCGCGCCGCAGGAACCGGGACAAGGATTCTGGCATTTCGATCTAATACAAGCCAGATGAGAAGGACAGTCTGTCGATCGAGTGCACTCCGGTCGGCATCCTTCGTAAGGATTGCCGATGTACTCGAGTAAGCAAGTGCAAGAGCTGAGGCCATTCTGTTCTCGACAAATAGCATTAGCTCCGCACGGTGACGGCTGACAGGGTCGAACTGGAGTCATTATCTCCGCTAAAATAAAAAACAAACATATAGATTCTATTCATCGCTTCTGATCATAGAATTTTGTGAACGGATCAGATCGAGACTCTTACGTTGTCTGAGAATGCATTGAACGAAAGGATCTCCCGTGTNCTATACATTCTATTCATCGCTTCTGATCGTAGAATTTTGTGAACGGATCAGATTGAGACTCTTACGTTGTCTGAGAATGNACGAGTGCACTCTGGTCGGCATCCTTCGTAAGGATTGCCGATGTACTCCAGTAAGCAAGTGCAAGAGCTGAGGCCATTCTGTTCTCGGCAAATAGCATTAGCTCCGCACGGTGACGGCTGACAGGGTCGGACTGGAGTCATTATCTCCGCTAAAATAAAAAACAAACATACTATACATTCTATTCATCGCTTCTGATCGTAGAATTTTGTGAACGGATCAGATTGAGACTCTTACGTTGTCTGAGAATGCATTGAACGAAAGGATCTCCCGTGTAGTCCTTCGTGCAAGTGCACGCGGGGACGTGATTCACGACGCGGCACTCGGCGTTCGATCCGCAAGAACCTGGGCAAGGATCTCTACATTTCCGGTTAATGCACGCTAATTGACTGCCACACTCGCTGTTGCTGATGCACTCGGGTCTACAATTTGGAGGAGTTCCGATGAACTCCGGCCTGCACGTACACGACGGAGAATCGTTGATCACTTGACAGAACGAATTGGGACCGCAGGGTGATGGTTGACATGGGTTCGTCGGTTGGACGGGTTCCTCGGCTTTAGAAAGAGTCAATTATATATTAGAAAGAATCAATTATATATCAGAAGGAGTCAATTATATATCAGAAAGAGTTAAATATATTATCATAATTAACGCTAGAACTACCGATATATTTTTTGTGTAAATATTTCCTATTAAAAATAATTTTGGTAGTTCTAGTGTTAAATTAAAAAAGGTGTAAAAACACCTACGTCTCGGGAAGCAGCGGACGAAAGGATCGCCGGTGAATACCGGTGGACAACTACAAATAGGATTGTGGTTAACCACTTGACATCTGGCTGACACGCCGCAAGAGCCCGGACACGGATCTCTGCACTTGAGATTGACACAGGCTTCGTTCAATGGACAATCGCTGTTGACTAGACACTCTGGTCGACAGGCCGGAGGGCTCCCGATGTAATCGGAGGCACAGGAGCAGACAGCTTGTCCGCCGATATTTTGACACCTGCTGTTTGGACCACAAGGTGACGGGTTGCAGGGTTCTGCTATTACTGGGTCTGCAAACGAAACGGTTTTCTTTATTCTCGAAAGGGGCTTTAAAGATCGTATAGTCGAGGGGACGACAGAGCAATTATCGTAAAACAGCGGGGTGCTGTTCTTTACAAAACAAGTCACGATGACATGCTGTAAATCTGTTAGTGTAGTGATGTACTTTTCAGCTTGTCAGTGATATAGTTGGTAGAAGAGATATACTGATTGTGAGATCGTAAATGTCGCCCATCATAAAAGGTTTAAAGGATTAGGCGCTAAGTAAGTTTACTTAGGTGGCCTGTCTCACCTTCAGAACTAAAGCCTACCTGAAAGTACTGTTTCCATAAGTAAGCTGCAATAATTTTTATGACGGGCCGAATTTTATGACCTCACTATATCTTTTCCACCGACCATATTTTTTTGTAAAAACGGACCTGAGCGAGTGACCGCCACAGACAAGTTACTAATTTATATGACGATTCCTGAGATTAATGTCTCGGTTATTAAAGTATAATATTTGTGTTGACAAGCTGAATTTTACGACCTAACTAAATTGCTGCTACTGACTTTAGTTGGACCTCTAAGAGATGAGAAGGACACCATTCCTGCTGTTTTACGAGTTTCTATATCTTTCTCTAGACTGTATTTCAACTTTCAATCATTAATTATATTATTATTTGTATTATTTATGACTCGATTTGACAAAACATCATTACTTGCATTATTATTCGTATTATGACTGGATCTGATAAAACATGTAATGCATCATTACTTGAATTATTATTCGTATTATTTTTGACTGAACTTAATAAAACATGTAATGTATCATTACTTGCATTATTATTCGTATTATTTATGATTGAACTTGACAAAACATGTAATGCATCATTACTTGTATTATTCACGGCTGAATGTAATAAAATATTTAGTAGATTTACCCATAACCGGATAACACGCGGTGAATGCGTTTCCGGACATGCCATCGGGACAGTTGCACATGGGGGTGTGATTTATGACCACGCATTCAGCGTTCTGACCGCAAACACCAGTGCAAGGGTCGAAACACCTGTTGCGGTTGCACGCCCTATCCAAAGGACAATCCGGATTCTGAACGCATTCTGGTCGGCAACCATAATAAGGGTCTCCTCGGTAGTCCGGTAAACAGGTGCAAATACCGTCGCGACAAATCGCATTCGAACCGCACGGCGAGGGGTTGCAAGCGTCTTGGGGAACCGGTGGTGAAGCTGTCAGAAATAATCCCATCAATACTTATACTTTCTTCTCCTCTTCCATATTTGTACTTTCTCCTTTCAAATTATTTTATACTGAACAAAATTAGCTATGAAATAAAAAAAAATTGACAATCGAATTCGAGCTTACGGGGAGATTCCAAGAAGCAGTTGACGAACGGATCTCCGGTGTAACCCTGAGGACAGGTGCACACTGCCATGTGATTCACTACTAAGCACTGAGCTCCTGTGCCACAAGAGCCTGGACAAGGGTCTGTACACTTCTGCCGGAGACAAGCTCTGTTACTGGCGCATTCCGAATCTATAGTACATTCTGGTCGACAGTTCGGCGGTGATCCTATGTAATTGTCTATGCAAGAACAGCTGGGCGTTTCCGCGAAGACGCGGCATACAGAGAACGGGCCACAGGGTGAAGGTACACAAGGGTTCACTGGCTCGGGTACAACTACAAAAATATCGCTTATTTAAAACTCCCCTCCAATTATGGATTATATCATTAATACCCAAATTAATTTTCACAATCTTTATATCTAAACTATAAATATAATATTTATTAGAATTTCAATGAAACATTATACTTTTAGTATATAAATAATAATATAAATAATATACTAAAAATTTAATGTTTCATTGAAATTCGAGAAAAAATATTGGACATTATTTAAAAAAAAATTAAGATAAATTTTATATCTCGATAAAAAAGAAAAGGGACAAAAAACAGATTGCAGCTTTCAGTTTTGTGATAGTTTGGTAAATTTGCTACAAATTGTCTATTGAAGTATCCTTCCTGTGGTCACTTACTAGGAACTCGGAAACATCTAACGAACGGATCGCCGGTATGTCCTGAATTGCAACTGCAAATCGGGCTGTGATTGATTGCCTCGCATCTCGCGTTGATACCACAGATACCAGGACAAGGGTCCACGCACTTGCGGTTCTTGCACGCGCGATTCGTGGCACAGTCCGAGCTGGCAATGCACTCCGCCCGGCAAACCGGTGGGCTGCCCAAGAACGTAGGCAAACACGAACAAATAGCTTGCCCGTTAGATACCCGGCATTGACTATTCAAGCCACAAGGAGACGGATTGCACGGATCTGCTGGTTTCGCTGTCAAGGATATTCACGTTAAAAAATACCGTTTTTCAATCGACTTAATTTACAAATGATCTCGTCTACTCACGCAGTGCTTGGACGACGTTACACTGTGCAAACGGATCTCCGGTGTATCCGAACTGACAAGTGCAAGTCGGCGCGTGATTGATAACTTGGCACACAGCGTTGAAACCGCAGAAGCCTGGACAAGGATTCTGACACTTGGACCTAATGCAAGCCTGATTGGCCGTGCAGTCGGAATTGATGATACACTCCGGCCGGCAACCTTCGTAAGGATTGCCGATGTAATCCGTGAGGCAAGTGCAAGAAGCTGCGCCGTTCAACTCGTTGCATCTGGCATTCGAACCACAGGGAGATGGAATGCAGGGGGTTGGTATCTTTACGTCATCGGTCATGACCATAATTTCTGGTCTTTCGATACATTCGACGAACGGGTCGCCAACGAAGCCGTAAGAGCAGACGCACATGGGTGTGTGACTGATCACTCGGCACTCGGAGTTTTCGCCGCAGGAACCAGGGCATGGATCGCGACATCTTTTATTTATGCAAGCCAAGTGAGTGGAGCATTCGCTGTTGCTGACGCATTCTGGTTTACAGTTCGGCGGGGAACCGAGGAATTCGGGTAGACATGAGCATGACGGAGAATTGTTTATGACTTGGCAACGACTGTTCGGGCCGCAAGGAGACGGCGTGCACGAACTCGTTACTTCAGGTTCTTCAGCTATTTGGAATTAAATAAATAATTCAGATTAACCAGAAATGTCAATTTCGTTGAGCAGATTGCAGATTTTTATGATAAATCACGATGTAGAAAATGATTCTCCACAATTTTATGTTACCTTAAAATTACAGAAAAATATTACCAAAAATTGGAAGATTTATCTTATATGCGTTTTTCATATTCTCAGTTTTTTTATAAATCTATAAAATCTGCAGTCAATTTCGTTGAGCAGATTGCAGATTTTTATCATAAATAAAACGCGATGTAGAAAATGATTTTCCATAATTTTATGTTACCTTTAAATTACAGAAAAATATGGCCAAAAATCGGAAGATTTATCTTATATGCGTTTTTTATATTCTCAGTTTTGTTATAAATCTATAAAATCTGCAGTCTGTTAATAAGTAACGTTTGATTACTCACGTCTTCTGACGCATATAGTGAAGGGGTCGCCAGTCAGGTCGGACGGGCAGCTACAGATCGGATTGTGATTCACGACCACGCATTCTGCTCTGATTCCGCAAGTTCCTGGACAGGGATCCACGCATTTCTGATTGTTGCAAGCCATGTTCGAAGGACAGTCCGAGCTGAGAATACATTCGGGGCGGCAATTGGGCGGCGTGTCCAGGTAACCAGGGATGCAAGAGCAGACCGCTTGGTCGTTTATCTTCCTGCACTGACTATTCGGTCCGCAGGGTGACGGATTGCACGGGTCTTTGGGCGTTTGTACTATTCACGGAATTACAATGATTAATTAAATCTTTTAAGCATTCTCATGTAAATGAACTATTGACTTGGCGTGTACCTTGGACGGTCGAGCAAATTACGAACGCGTTTCCTGAAGTTCCGGGCGGGCAGGTACAAACCGGGACGTGATTCACGACGGAGCACAAGGCGTTCTGGCCACAAGTGCCAGCGCAAGGGTCGTTACATTTGTTCCTCATGCAAGCTCGGTCTCTGGGGCAGTCCATATTGAGAACGCATTCTGGGCGGCAGCCCAGGTAAGGGTCTCCTTGATACTCTGGTAAACAGGTACAAACTCCGCCGAGGCATTGAGTGTTCGAGCCACAATTTGCACAAGAATCCACGGGTCTATCCATTTCCACTTTAAAAAAAGAACGTTAAATGAGAATGGATATAATGCAATGTTTTACTCCCAATCGTTTTTCAGTATATCGAAATCCAAAGAAATTGCGGCATTAGAAAAATTGCCACGTAGGACGCTGACTTCTGTTTGAAATATATTTGAAAAAATTGGAAGTTCGTCTTTAATAATTCGTGGAATCGATTTCTACCTGGAGCGGGGGAGCATCTACTGAAGGGATCTCCAGAAAATCCTTCGGGGCACGTGCAAACAGGCGTGTGATTTATTACAGAACACTGGGCGCCTACACCGCAAACTCCTTCGCAAGGGTAACGACACTTCCTCTGAATGCAAGCTTGATCGCTTGGACACTCNTCAATTCTTCTATAAATCTATAAAATCTGCAGTCTGTTAATAAGTAACGTTTGATTACTCACGTCTTCTGACGCATATAGTGAAGGGGTCGCCAGTCAGGTCGGACGGGCAGCTACAGATCGGATTGTGATTGACGACTACGCATTCTGCTCTGATTCCGCAAGTTCCTGGACAGGGATCCACGCATTTCTGATTGTTGCAAGCCATGTTCGAAGGACAGTCCGAGCTGAGAATACATTCGGGGCGGCAATTGGGCGGCGTGTCCAGGTAACCAGGGATGCAAGAGCAGACCGCTTGGTCGTTTATCTTCCTGCACTGACTATTCGGTCCGCAGGGTGACGGATTGCACGGGTCTTTGGGCGTTTGTACTATTCACGGAATTACAATGATTAATTAAATCTTTTAAGCATTCTCATGTAAATGAACTATTGACTTGGCGTGTACCTTGGACGGTCGAGCAAATTACGAACGCGTTTCCTGAAGTTCCGGGCGGGCAGGTACAAACCGGGACGTGATTCACGACGGAGCACAAGGCGTTCTGGCCACAAGTGCCAGCGCAAGGGTCGTTACATTTGTTCCTCATGCAAGCTCGGTCTCTGGGGCAGTCCATATTGAGAACGCATTCTGGGCGGCAGCCCAGGTAAGGGTCTCCTTGATACTCTGGTAAACAGGTACAAACTCCGCCGAGGCATTGAGTGTTCGAGCCACAATTTGCACAAGAATCCACGGGTCTATCCATTTCCACTTTAAAAAAAGAACGTTAAATGAGAATGGATATAATGCAATGTTTTACTCCCAATCGTTTTTCAGTATATCGAAATCCAAAGAAATTGCGGCATTAGAAAAATTGCCACGTAGGACGCTGACTTCTGTTTGAAATATATTTGAAAAAATTGGAAGTTCGTCTTTAATAATTCGTGGAATCGATTTCTACCTGGAGCGGGGGAGCATCTACTGAAGGGATCTCCAGAAAATCCTTCGGGGCACGTGCAAACAGGCGTGTGATTTATTACAGAACACTGGGCGCCTACACCGCAAACTCCTTCGCAAGGGTAACGACACTTCCTCTGAATGCAAGCTTGATCGCTTGGACACTCTGAATTTCGTACACACTCTGGCCTGCAATTCGGCGGTGTTCCCATGTACTCTGATAAACAGGCACACGATGCCTGACCGTTTATATCGCGACATTCGGAATAGGGTCCACAGGGAGACGGTACGCAAGGGTTCACGTATGATGGCACGTTAGGTGAAGGTTTATCCACTGGAATAAATTTTTGAAAATCAGAAACTACTGTTTCCTAAAAATTCATTTAAAAATCAGGAATTTCGACTTACTTATCAAGTCGAAACACGCAACGAGTGGATCGCCAGTGAAGCCGGGTTGGCAAGCGCATATAGCATTATGATTGATCGTTTCGCATCTCGTGTTCGAGCCACACGACCCGGGACAAGGGTTGCCGCATTTCTTATTGATACAAGCCAAATTCGGGGCACACTCGGCGCTGCCCGTGCACTCGGGTTTACAGTACGGTGGGCTGCCGATAAAATCGGGTAGACAAGAGCAAACCGATTGGCCATTGATCGCTCTGCATTGACTGTTGGGTCCGCAGGGGGATGGATTGCAGGGGCGACTTATCGCTTGATCAACTTCTGCAAGGGAATGATTAATAATAACATTTTTGGTATATTAGACCGTAAAATTTGATTTCACGCCCGCATTTCCGGACGTACAATGCAATTTCACGTACTTGTCAAAATGCGGCCGGAAAATCAAATTTTATTACAGTATAGTATAACAAAAAGNACTCGGCGCTGCCCGTGCACTCGGGTTTACAGTACGGTGGGCTGCCGATAAAATCGGGTAGACAAGAGCAAACCGATTGGCCATTGATCGCTCTGCATTGACTGTTGGGTCCGCAGGGGGATGGATTGCAGGGGCGACTTATCGCTTGATCAACTTCTGCAAGGGAATGATTAATAATGACATTTTTTAAGAGAATTCGATAATGAGATGTAGATTGTTTCCTTGCGGGAAATGTACCTGGCATGGGTGAACAGAGGACGAACGCGTTCCCGGTGTATCGAGGATAGCATTCGCACACCGGTAAATGATTTACAACGTGACATTCCGCGTTACGACCACAGGTTCCAGGGCAAGGGTCTCTGCATTTGTTATTCATGCAAGCTTGATTGGCGGGGCAGTCGGAATTCAGGAGACATTCTGGTCGACATCCTTCGTACGGGTTTCCGATATAATTGGAAATGCAGGTGCAGGACCCTGCACCGTTCAATTCTTTGCAAACGGCGTTCGAGCCGCAAGGGGATGGATTGCACGGGTCGGTGGGCATAGGAATGACCGTCGCTGGAACATCAGATATCATTAGAGCTTCCACTGTCAGGGACTTAAGATCTTTTTCAGAAAATTACGCTTACGTTCTTTGAAAACGCATTGGGTGAAGGGGTCACCGGTGTAACCGTTCAGACACGTGCACATGGGGGTGTGACTGACAACGTAACAGTTGGCACCGGCTCCGCAAGACCCTGTGCACGGGTCTCTACATTTTTGATTGATGCAGGCCAATTGACTAGGGCACTCGCTGTTGCTGACGCACTCTGGGCGACAGTTGGGCGGGCTGCTAGAGAAACCGGGCGAACAGGAGCATGAGGGAGAGTCGTTGATTACTTGACACTGAGAATTCGGGCCGCAGGGCGACGGTTGGCAAGGGTCTACTACTGGTTCTTCCACTAAAATGTAAAAATGGACATCTCAATTTATCGTTTCGGTCCTCGGTTCATTGGGAACGTTGCAACACGCAGTTCCAAGAATCCTTACGGAAAGGTATGCACTGGATAAACGGATCGCCGGTNCACTTGACACTGAGAATTCGGGCCGCAGGGCGACGGTTGGCAAGGGTCTACTACTGGTTCTTCCACTAGAATGTAAAAATGGACATCTCAATTTATCGTTTCGGTCCTCGGTTCATTGGGAACGTTGCAACACGCAATTCCAAGAATCCTTACGGAAAGGTATGCACTGGATAAACGGATCGCCGGTGTAACGGACGGGGCAGCTGCAGATGGGATTATGATTGACGACATTGCACTTGGCTCCGATCCCGCAGGTCCCTGGGCAAGGGTTCATGCACCTCTGATTGGTGCAGGCCTCGTTCTGCGGACAGTCTGTGCTCACTACGCACTCGGGTCTACAGGTGGGCGGGCTTCCTAAATATCCGCGGATGCAAGAGCACACAGCCTGGCTGTTTACGACTCTGCACTCGCTATTGGGTCCGCAGGGTGTCGGGCTACACGGGTTGATGGGTGTCACATCTGGAGGACATAAAAATAATTAAAAAAAAACGGAAATCTCGAGTCGGAACCCGAGTCGAAAAAGTAATTATGGTTTTGAACCGATTTATCCTACAGAAGGATATGGAGGCCGAAATCATATCTTGAGCATAGAAATACAACAGTAGATTTAACTATAATTTGAACCTATATCTAGTCGTTATATCCGCTTATGAAGGATATAGATCTAAAATAGAGTTTATCAAATATGTATAATTTAGTCCCTCAAGTCCTACTTCAAGAGCTTAGGTAAAGATCCTGTAGGTTTATACTAGTATTTATCAAACCTAACATTTGTCCTCGAAAGTCCATTAGCTGGCAACACTTGAGGACATATGGACTGAGAGGACCCCATGATATCTACATTTTTTTGGCTCATATTCTAGATCAAGAATCTCTTTTACGTTCACCCAATTTATGACGAAATTATTACTATTTTTCTTTAACAATTTTTCTAAACAAAGAACACAAACTTTCGCTTTGTTGCTGTATAAAAAAAAATTCTATTGTATAAATTAGATTGTTTTAAAGCCTTTTTTTAAATTTATAATTGGAAGTATAAGAATAAACAGAATAATTCATTTCAGATGCATATTAGATTCAAATGCACATAGTTTGTAAAATAATTTTATATAACACAATAAATATTTCAGACGATCCTAAAAAAATCTTATAAACCCTTAAAGAGGCCTTTAGGTTCCCATCTCTTGCTTGGACAACTAAATTCTAACTACTTTCGTGAACGAACTGAAGGTTCTTAAGGCCTAAAATATAATTTGAGATTTTTGTAGGGACTTACAGGTTCTGATTAGACTTATATCAAATATTAAGTTCTGAGATAACTCTACCAGTTCTACTTTTCAGATCTAATAGCCCTAAACTGGGGTACATTTAGGTTTAGAAGATTCAAATTATAGTTCAATTTTCGACTCGGGAATGGGACAACACTTTTCTCAACATATTTGGTTCTTTGCACGGCTTTAAAAATCATTACTAAAAATTTCAGGGAAGTGCATGCAGCGTTGCCAGTAACATTTAAAATCTAAAAAATGACGGATTCGTGGAGAATCTGTAATGGCACTTGGCTACCTTGCAGAGGGTTACATTGACTGAACGCGTTCCCGGTCATATTTCCAGGGCAGCTGCACATGGGTACGTGATTGATAACCAGACAGTTAGCGTTCACGCCACAGGTTCCAGGGCAAGGGTCCATGCATTTGTTACGCAAGCAGGCGCTGTCTCGGGGGCAATCCGCGTTTAGAACGCACTCAGGTCGACATCCTAGGTACGGGTTTCCTTGGAACTCGGAGAGGCACGTGCAAACGCCGTTTACGCACTCGGCATTGGGACCACAAGGTGACGGGGTACATTCGTCCTCCACCGGAGTCGCTGCAAAGTCAAACGAGTTCAGAAATACAGGCTACAGGTCATAGGTTTCTTCCATTCAAGGGCAAAGGGTTCTTACGTGTGGCCGGCAGTAATTGGCACGAGGTGAACGGGTTCCCTGTGAAACCTTCGGGGCAATTGCACACGGGGATGTGATTAACCACGGCGCAGGTCGCGCCGGAACCGCAGGAGCCTGGGCAAGGGTCTCTGCATTTCATTGTGATACAGGCCGTGTCGCTCTGGCACTCGGAATTGATCGTACACTCGGGTCTACAGTTCGGAGCCTGGCCCGTGTACCCTTCCAGGCAGCTACAGGCAGCGGAACCGCGTATGTTCCTGCATTGGGCGAAGCTACCGCAAGGAGACGGTACGCAAGGGTCTTTTTCCGTCGGGCCGGGGATCATCGCTAAAATTAATAATCCGTGCTGCTTAATTGCACGAGGAACGGTCGCTAGAAAACTGGGAATTGATCGTCATTACGTGGCATTGGTGAACAAATGGTGAACGGGTCTCCGCTGTGTCCGGGCATGCAACTGCATATGGGGCTGTGGTTCACGACCACGCATTTGGTGTTCAGGCCGCAGGGGCTCGGGCACGGGTTCACGCACTTGTAGTCTTTGCACGCGAGCTGGGTGGGACACTCGGAGCTGGCTACGCACTCGGGTCGACATCCAGGAGGGGTGCCTACGTACGTCGGGAGACACGAGCACACCGCTTGCCCGGATACCTCTTTGCATTGACTGTTCGGGCCGCAGGGTGACGGGCTACATACGTTCTCTTTACTGGGAACCATTGCTGGGTACACAAGTTGCGTTCGATTAATATACAAGGAATAATTAAACATTCTTCTAATTGAGAATAACTGATTGGTTCAATATTTGTGCCCTAATGAGGGTCATTGTACATTTAGAAGGTGCGTTCCACTTACTATCCATGCTGCACACGACAAACGGGTCGCCAGTGAATCCTGGCCGGCAATTGCAAAACGGTTGATGATTAACTACCGAGCATTCGGCGTTTTGGCCGCAGGTACCGGGACACGGGTCTTGGCATTTGTTTCTTACGCACATTCGGTTCGCCGGGCAATCGGGGTTAATCACGCACTCGGGCCTACAGCCTACGTACGGATTGCCGACGTACTCAGGGGGGCAATAGCAAACGCCGAGACCGTCTCGTTCTCTGCAAAGCGCGTTTGTGCCGCAAGCGCCTTCCGCGCAGGGCGACGGTTGAACCGGGTCGCGAGCTAGAAAAGAAAAATCACGATTAATCCATTGGTAATCGAACGCGGTTCGATCACTCCCTTACTTATTATCGTGCAACGGGTGTAAGGATCGCCGGTGAAACCGTTCGGGCAAACGCAGTTCGGCACGTGGTAAGTCACGTGGCATTCAGCACTCTCGCCGCAGAGACCCGGGCACGGGTCCCTGCATTTCTGTCGCACGCAGGTTTGGTGGCTGGGGCACTCGGGGTTCGATATGCACTCGGGTTTGCAGTTGGGCGGGGCCCCTGTGTATTCGGGTAGGCAGCTACAGGACGGGGTGTCGTTGATCACTTGACACTGAGAATACGGACCGCAGGGTGACGGCTGGCAGGGGTTCGTGGGCACTATTACTTCCTCTACAATTGGCGAACGAGATGCGTCATTAAATCATCCCATTGCAATTGTGCTTTAATATTGTTATCCTATGCACAGTTCATTTCCATTAGGAATTTTTAAGACTGATTTTTATGTGGTTCTAATAAAATCCAAGATAATATCTAATAGTACATTATGCACCAAGGGAGTAAAGTTGTTAATTATTCCCGGGGGTGGGTAATCACCCAAGGGAATGATCGACTTTACTCCTGTGTTGCATATAGGATTTTATTCACGGCTTAACTTTATAGCCACTTTATTGTCTTGAAAAGTGGGACGTATAATCAACCATCGTTCAGTATCAAAAGATCAAAACCGAGAAGTGGTGTCATTAGAATCGACTGAAAATATATACAATATTTCAAATGTAAATGTCTCTGAATGTGTTTGGCTATTAACATTTTTTCAATTTTTTAAAATAAATAACGCATATGCAGAAGAAAAATACTTTATCTCCCTCATATGCGGGAATAAAGTATATGCGTGAGAAAAGAGCCACTTTTGTCCCACTTTTGAGGGAATAAAGTGGCTATTATAGGTAAGCCGAGAATAAAAATATTTCTCTCAATTCTTGTCTTGTACAGACTTGAACTAAGATTTTTTAATTTCTGTGTGCACATTCACTTGAAAATTTTAATATTAGGTCTAGTAATAATTAATGTTGTTTTCCAATACATTTTTAAATCTAATTTAACGACACTAATTATTACTAGACCTGATAAAACCACCTTAAATGAGGTATAATTATTATAGGAGATGCAACTGCACGTAGAATCTGATTGTTCATCTCCTTACTGATCATTTCGCATCGGATGAAGGGATCCCCAGTAAATCGTTCCGGGCAAGAGCAAACGGGATTATGGTTGACGACCAAACAACTGGCCTGGACGCCGCACGTTCCTGGACACGGATTTCTACATTTCTGGTTGACGCAAGCTTGATCCTTGCGGCAATCTGCACTGATCGTGCACTCGGGTCTACAAAGCGGCGGGGTTCCAAGGTATTCTGGGGCACATGTGCACACCGCTTGACCGTTCACCTCTCTACATATGCTGTTTTGGCCGCAAGGGGACGGGTTGCAAGGTCTCGTCGTCGTAGGAACTGTTCATTCGATTAACAATTATCATTAAAATCAATGACAATTCGTTAATTATTATGGGGAGCAATATTTATATGTACCTCGGACAGGAGAACACACAATTAAAGCGTTCCCGCTGGTATTTGGAGGGCANTCGCTTGAATATATTCTTTATATGAAGAATCTTACGACTGATCGGGCTCAGAATGCAATATCTAAACGGATCTCCTGTATAGCCTTGAGTGCAAGTNAATCGTTCCGGGCAAGAGCAAACGGGATTATGGTTGACGACCAAACAACTGGCCTGGACGCCGCACGTTCCTGGACACGGATTTCTACATTTCTGGTTGACGCAAGCTTGATCCTTGCGGCAATCTGCACTGATCGTGCACTCGGGTCTACAAAGCGGCGGGGTTCCAAGGTATTCTGGGGCACATGTGCACACCGCTTGACCGTTCACCTCTCTACATATGCTGTTTTGGCCGCAAGGGGACGGGTTGCAAGGTCTCGTCGTCGTAGGAACTGTTCATTCGATTAACAATTATCATTAAAATCAATGACAATTCGTTAATTATTATGGGGAGCAATATTTATATGTACCTCGGACAGGAGAACACACAATTAAAGCGTTCCCGCTGGTATTTGGAGGGCAACTGCACATCGGTATATGATTGATAATATTGCAGATCGCGTTTTGGCCACAAGCTCCTGGGCAGGGGTCCACGCATTTGTTTCTAATACATGCTTTGTCATTAGAGCAATCTGTGCTCAAAACGCATTCCGGTCGGCAACCAATAAAAGGATCTCCAAAGAATTCAGGTAAACACGAGCACAAGCCATTATTGCATTGAGCGTTGGGGCCACAAGGGGAACTGCTGCAAGGGTCTGTCACCGGCTCTTCCGTTACTGTATTTCAACATCACATGATTAATGAAATCTTTAGATAGCAAATCGTTTTCACCTAAATCGTGCTTAAAACTTACTCATTGGTTTGGGTCGGCAACTAGTGAAAGGATCTCCGGTGTATCCTTCCAAACACGTGCAAACGGGGACGTGGTTGTGAACCGCGCAGATACTGTTAATGCCACAGGACCCTGGGCAAGGATCTTGACATCTTTCACGGATACATGCTTGGTTTCTGGGACAGTCTGTGTTGACCACGCATTCTGGGCGACAGTTTGGTGGGGCGCCAATGTAATTAGGGGAACAAGAACACGAGGGGGAGCCGTTAATGTTGCGACACTGGGAATTCGGTCCGCAGGGTGAGTTTATACAGGGATCTGTCGGCGGCTCTACAACCGGTGGCGCTAGAATTCCACATGAATTTTCATTGACGAATTTCCTTTTAAATATAAATGTGGAAGAAATACTTGGATTGATTTTATCTTACGTGGACTGAAGAAGCAGTAAGTGAAAGGATCGCCAGTGAATCCTGGCTTGCAACTACAAATGGGACTGTGGTTCACGACTCTGCACGTGCTCTGCTGACCGCAAGAGCTGGGACAAGGATCTTCACATTTATTATTCCTGCAGGCACGGTTCAATGGGCAGTCGGAGCTGACTGTACACTCTGGTCGACAATTGGGAGGAGTGCCGGTGTAATTTGGCAAGCAAGAACAGGTAGCTTGGCCGTTGGACTCTCTACATTGACTATAAGCTCCGCAAGGCGATGGCTCGCAAGGATTGGCCAGATTCGGTTCTGTAAAGATGATATCATCCACTATTCTCATACATGACTTATTTTACCGAATGTGAATTACACTACTGAAAAAAATTATGAAAATTGCACAAGTTTGGAACAATTCCCTGGTGGAAATATGCATGTCATAATTGAGCAGAAAATTTGAAAAATGGCCATATATTGCAAATTATGTAAAAAATTCTCAAATTTTGTAATAATTTCATAATTTTTAGATAAATTTTCGAAAAGACGGTCAGAAAAGAACAGATTATGGCAAGAATTGACGAAATGTCTTCTTCTGTTCTTTTCTGACCGTCTTTTGGAATATTTGTCAAAAATTATGATATTATTACAAAATTTGAGAATTTTTTACATAATTTGTCCAGTTTTCAACATTTTCTGCCCAATTATGATATGCATATTTCCACCAGGGTTATGATCTTTCTTTTGAATTAAAACCTCAGGCCTCTACTTTAAAATGATAAAATATGTTTTCAGTCTTCCTAGTTATTTTGTCTAATATAATATTATCAAATATAATATGAAATATTTTTTATGGATTTCTTTTAAAAATGATCTTACGTGGCTCTCTCATAGGAGTACAATACGCGAAGGGATCTCCGGTGTACCGTTCGAGGCAAGTACACATAGCCGCGTGATTGACAACGTAACATTGCGCGTTCTGGCCACACGTGCCAGGACAAGGGTCCGTGCACTTTGACCTGATACACGCCTGGTTGGACGGACAGTCCGAGCTAAGGGTACATTCAGGTCTACAGCCCTCGTAAGGATTGCCAATATAGTCGTCCTGACAGGAACAGGAAGCAGAGTTTTGTTGCACCCTGCAGATTGCATTCGCCCCACATGGAGACGGAGTGCAAGGGTCTGGTCTGCTAACTTGAACGTCGACTGAAACGATTAGAAGTCTTGGTCACTTTGATCTTTACCGATATACTAATATTTATGAACTAAATATGGAACTAAATTCGTCTATTCTTACATTGCTGAGGATTACACTGGGTAAACGGATCTCCTGTGTAACCGTCGTTGCAAGCGCACATTGGTGTGTGGCTGACGACGTTGCAGATCGAATTCAGTCCACAGGAATTTATACAAGGATCACGACATTTCTGGTTGATGCACGCGAATCGATTGGGACACTCGCTGTTACTGACGCACTCTGGGCGACAGTTGGGCGGGCTGCTAGAGAAACCGGGCGAACAGGAGCATGAGGGAGAGTCGTTGATTACTTGACATTCCGCGTTTGGTCCACAAGGGGATGGCAGACAAGGGTTGGTGGGAATCGGAGGCCTCTCAGCTTCGAAAATCAAATAAGCTACATTATTTCCACTATTATTAATAGTGGAGAAATGAAATTAATCTTTTCCTAATTCTTACGCATTGGATAACATCTGACGAAGGGGTCACCAGTCAATCTTTCCCTACACGAGCACACGGGATTATGGTTCACGACGTTGCAAATCGCGTTCAGTCCACAGCTTCCGGGACAAGGATTACTACATCTTTGGTTTGTACAAGCTTCGTTCAACGGACAGTCCGAGCTGACCGTGCATTCCGGTCTACAAGTCGGCGGCGCGCCGCTGAACCCGTTTATACAGGAGCACACGGCTTGCATATTATTTTGCCTGCATTGACTATTGGGACCACAAGGTGACGGGTTGCAAGGATCGCTCACGGTAGTTACTGGAATTTCACAAATGTTCATAGAAATCTTTGTATCGCGAAATTACTTTCTGAGGGTAGTTTATCTACCTTGGACGGGTGAACAGAATATGAAAGCATTGCCGGACATTCCCGTGGGACAACTGCACATGGGAACGTGGTTGAAAACGTTGCACAGTGCACCCTGTCCGCAAATACCGACGCACGGGTCGACGCATTTGTTTCGAATACACGCTCGATTTGTTGGACATTCGTTGCTGAGGACGCATTCCGGTCTGCAACCCGTGTACGGGTCGCCGGAATACTCCGGCAAGCAAGTGCAGGCGCCATTGTCACAACGTGCGTTCGGTCCGCAGGGCGAAGGGTTGCACGGATCGGTTTCAATCGGACGAGCTATAATATTTTGTCGTTAAAATAATATTTGAAATAAATGCAATCTGAAGAATTAATTAATGTGCTAGACTTGTGCAAGAACCCGAAAAATCGGGTTCAGACCGGGTCGGGCTTTTTTCTTCGAGTTCGGGCGGGTTCCCGAAATTTTTTTTGTCTCAAAAATGTTCGGGATTCCCGAAAATTTCGGGTTCTTGAAAATGGTCGAGATTCTCGAAAATTTCGGGTTCTTGAAAATGTTCGAGATTCTCGAAAATGATCGGGATTTCCGAAAATGTTTGAGATCCTCGAAAATATTAAGAACTCCTGAAAAATCTAGTTTCTGGAGAATTATAAAATCATAAAAGATAGAGCATGAAGTAAAACTGTGATCAGCTGAGCTCGTAAGTTGTCGTGAGCTAAATAGATTATTATTAATAGTACTATTATTATTATTATATATTTTCGAAAATCCGGAATTTTCGAGAATCCCGAACATTTTCTAGAATCCGAAATTTTCGAGAACCCCGAACATTTTCGAGAATCTCGAATATTTCCGAGAAATTCGAATATTTTCGAGAAACAAAAAATGTCCCGAACCCGACTCGATCCGATCCAATGTCTTCCCGACATCAAGATCCCGAAATTTTCTCGATCTCGTGCAAGCCTAATTAATGCTTTTCGGGGCTCTTACGTGGTTCGATGAAGCAATTGGTGAACGGGTCTCCGGTGTAACCGGGCAGACATGAGCAAGTGGGAACGTGATTGATAACAGTGCATTGAGCTTGAGATGCACAGGATCCAGGGCAAGGGTCCCTACATTTCTGATTCATGCAGGCTTGATTGGGGGCACAGTCCGAGTTTATGGTACATTCCGGTTTACAATTTGGAGGACTTCCGGTGTATGTAGCTAAGCAAGAACAGGACGGTATACCGCCGATGTTGCGACATTCCGAATAAACGCCACACGGAGATGGAATGCATGGGTCTTTTGGAACGACGTCGTTCTGAACCGGTGGTGTCACTATAAACGGGTTACAAATTATCATAATTGAGATCGGAATTAATAATTGGAATTAGTAACAGAATTAAAAATTGAATAACATTAATAGAAATCCACCTGAAAACGAAATGTTCTACTTACACGGAATGGGGAAACACACAGTGAAAGGATCACCGGTGTAGCCTCCCATGCAACTGCAAAGAGGCGCGTGATTGATCACCCTGCAATTAGAATTCTGTCCGCAGGAAGTGGGACACGGATTCGTGCACTTCTGCCTCACGCAAGCTCTATCCGAGGAGCATTCTGAACTAGTGACACACTCGGGTCTACAACCCGGTGGCGTGCCAACGTAGCCCGGCGTGCAAGAGCAAACAGCCACTTCGTTTATCACTCTGCACTGGCTATTTGGGCCGCATTGGGCATTTCCACAAGGGTCTTTCGGGGCTTCAGAAACTGGAGGGATAATATAATAAATAATTTTGTCTAAAACAAACATTTAACCCATTTGCATCATTGCTGATTCTTCCGGTTTATCATTTGATGAAATCAATTGCAAGTAGCACTCGATGCAAATGTGTTAAAAAATTGTAATTTATGGAGATTTGGGACTTACCGATGGGTTGGACGGAACAGTATCGATAAGGATCACCGGTGTAACCAGTAAAGCAAGAGCAAGTAGCTCGGTGATTGATAATTCGACACTCTGCGTTGGTACCACACGTTCCTGGGCACGGGTCAACGCATTTGGAATTGATACAAGCTCGAATGGGTGAACAGTCAGAGTCTAGAACGCATTCCGGTCTACATCCATCGTAAGGATTGCCCAAGTAACCCGGAAGGCAGGTGCAAGAGCCTACATCATTTCTCTCTGTACATCTCGCGTTCGCTCCGCAAGGGGAGGGTAAACAGGGGTTCACTTGCATGGAGCTGTCCTCAACTAAAATAGCATTTAGGTGGCAATATAATTGACCGCTCTTTATCTTATTTAAAATATTTAAAGATTCTTATGAAATCAGAGTGTTAATTATTACTTTAAAATAAACCAAATCAAAAGATTATTGTTATTTCAAAAAAATATATGATTTATTTACTATGAAAATTGAATAAAAAGAATTTTTCTAGCAATTGAACAAAAATTGTATATTCTGAGTTTGAGTATGTAAAATTCTTACTGGGTCTAATAATGCATTGAGTGAAAGGATCGCCGGTGTATCCATTATCACAGTAACACATAGGCGTATGGCTGACAGTTCGACACTGAGCATTAGCCCCACAGGATCCAGGACAAGGATCTCTGCATTTTTGGTTTACACAAGCCTGATTACTAGGACACTCGCTATTGCTGATGCACTCAGGTCTGCAATTCGGTGGCGAACCGATGAAGTCGGATAAACATGAGCAGGAGGGTGAATTTCCTGCTATCTGACACTGAGCATTGGGTCCGCAGGGTGAAGGTTGGCAAACGTTTATCGGTTCTAGTGGAACTGGTGCTAAAAGATCCACTTAAATGTATTAAACAGATCACATTGAGCGGGTATTTTGAGTACGTTTTGAAGACTTACGAGGTGGAAGACATCTAACAAATGGATCACCCGTGAATCCTTCCGGACAGTGGCAAATGGGATTGCGATTCGCGACTGTACAACGAGCGCCTAAACCACAGGTCCCGACGCAAGGATTTCTACATTTTTGATTCGTACAAATTTCATTTGGCGGGCACTCGGAATTGACTATACATTCCGGACGACAGTTAGGCGGGTTTCCTAAGTAACCTGGCACGCAACTACATATCGCCTGGCCATTATTCGTTCTACATCTGCTATTCGGTCCGCAGGGTGACGGACTGCACGGGTTGGATGGAACATCGGCTGTTGGGAGATTGTATTATATGTGAAAGTCCATGAACAAATGAGCAGACTACAGATTTTATAAAGAAAAATATCTGCAGAAAATACATTATTCGAAAAAATTATGGCATCATAAAGTGTCAAAAATTGTTCAAGTTTGAAAGGTAATTACTGAGGTAATTACTCAGCAAGAAACTATCGTAAGACGATGTTCAAATTCAATTCTAAATTTCATTCTCTAACTTGGTATTGCAAATATTTTATCTTGCATAAAACTCGTCTAATCACGAATTAATTTAATCAGAAAATACCTATAACAGGTCGACAGAATGCGAACGCATTTCCTTCGAAACCAACAGGACAGCTGCACATCGGCACGTGATTAACAACATTGCAAATTGCGTTAGTCGCACAAGTGCCGACGCAAGGATCTTCACACTTGTTCTTCACGCAAGCTCTGTCCCGAGGACAATCGGTATTGAGCACGCACTCTGGTCGACAACCAAAATTCGAGTCCCCAAAATAATTGGGCATGCAAGAACAAATTCCATTGTCGCATTGAGCGTTCGGTCCACAGGGAGATGGGTTGCACAGATCTACTTCCGATGGTTCAGCTAACATAAAATTTCAATTTCAATCAATATCCTCAATTAATTTATAAGCCTAAACTCATTTCTCTAACTAACATTGATAAACCTAATCAATGAATATTTTGGAGGAAATCATTACTCACGAGGGTTGATTTGTTGATTGCATTGACTGAATGGATCGCCGGTGTACCCTTCAATACACGAACACATGGGAACGTGATTGAACACTGTACACCGGGCATTGAAACCGCAAGAACCTGGGCAAGGATCTTTGCACCTCTCCTGGATACAAGCTTGATTGGTAGGACATTCGGAATTAATTGTACACTCTGGTCTACAGTATGGCGGAGTGCCACGGTAGTTTTGCAAACAGGTGCAAGCCGGAGTCTGACCCACGCTTTGGCAAATTGCATTGGGACCACAGGGCGATGGCGAGCAGGGATCTTTTTGCACGGCAGGTGTTTCTACCGGAGCTTTTCAGAAAAGATCATTAGAAATTGTAATCGTGCGTCACGCGTGTATTTAAAAAATAATACAATTTAAGAAATCGTGATTTTTTTCATTAAGATTGTCTTTGGCAAAGAATAATAACTCAATCCTTTATCAGTGATAAAAATCTAAGAGAAATGAAGGAAGAAAATTTGAGAAACTGAATTGTATTCACTTTTTAAATACAACTGCAATACGAAATATTTTTTATATTCCTGAAAATTCATACCAGGAGCACGGAAACACGCGGTGAACGGATCACCGGTGAACCCGTTTTCGCAGAAGCAAATTGGGCTGTGATTAATGATCCTGCAATTGGCGTTGACGCCGCACGAGTTGGGGCAGGGGTCCACGCATTTTTGATTCACACAAGCTCGAACCAGAGGACACTCGGTGCTGACCACACACTCTGGTCTACAATTAGGCGGAGTGCCGAGGTAGGAAGGTCGACAGGAACAAATCGCCTGATTATTGTTCACGCGGCATTCGCTGTTCGGTCCGCAGGGTGAGGGGTTGCATGGGTTTCTCTTTTCATCTTCTTCTAAAAGATGATCGGTAAAAAATAATAGATGTCTCAAAATAACTCGTAATCGAACAGTATAGAAGAATTTTCAAGAATACGGACTTAACAAAAATAAATTTAGATTTTATATCATAAAAATTCAAATGGTAAATTGGATAAAAATCTGAATTAGAAATTATTAAATTAGAACTTCTACACCGCTTGAATATATTCTTTATATGAAGAATCTTACGACTGATCGTCCTCAGAATGCAATATCTAAACGGATCTCCTGTATAGCCTTGAGTGCAAGTGCACATGGGTAGATGGTTCACGACATTGCACATAGCGTTTTGACCACAAGCGCCTGGACAGGGATCTTGACATTTCGATCTGACGCACGCGAGATTCGCAGGACAGTCGGAATTCACGACACACTCTGGTCTACAACCCTCATAAGGATTTCCAATATAATCAGGCAAGCAGGTGCAAGCGCCTGCGTTGCCTGACACCCTGCAAACGGCGTTCGCGCCACAGGGTGTCGGGGTGCAAGGCGAAGGTCTTTCTTCGGCAACTACAAGATATTAAAAATAATATTTACTTCAAATTCACATAATTCAATAAGAATTACCTAGCAAATATTGCAAACAAGTTTTGTTTTCAATGCGATCTGAAAGAAAATTGTATAAAAGTCAAACTTACTTTGAACAGGAGTGCATTGAACGAAAGGATCTCCGGTAAATCCTGTGGTGCAGGAACAAATAGGGGTGTGACTGAACATACTACATTCGGCATTAGCTCCACATAATCCTGGACAGGGATCTCTGCATTTCTGATTTATGCAAGCTTCGCGAATAGGACATTCGCTATTGCTGACGCATTCAGGTCTACAGTTCGGTGGAGATCCGATAAATTCTGGCAAGCACGAGCACGAGGGTGCTTGATTCACGACTTGACATTGTGCGTTTGGACCGCAGGGCGAAGGGTAGCACGGGTTAACCGGTTCTTGAGGTTCGACTAAATTAATTAAATCCAATTAGGACAGGCTCTAAATTACTAATTTATATCAGTTTGGTTTGACGTCTCACCTATGACAGTACAACTAGTGAAAGGGTCACCAGTCAGACCTTCGGGACATCTGCAAATGGGATTATGATTGACTACAGAGCATTCCGCCCTCAAGCCACAAGTTCCAGGACAAGGGTCTCTGCATTTTTGATTGATACAAGCTCTCGACTGCTCGCAGTCCGAGCTGACCACGCATTCCGGTCGACAAGTAGGCGGATTGCCTGTGAAACCTTCTATACACTTGCAAACCGCGATTCCGTTCACTTCCTGGCAGTGACTATTCGGTCCGCAGGGCGATGGGCCGCAAGGGTTCTGAGCTACGTCTTCTAATAAAAGAATAGGAACCTCAGATTTTAAATGAATAAAATAATTTATCAAATTTACGAACGACTTTTAACGAATTCTTATTAATGAAAGTTTGGAACACTGTACCCTGAATGGGGGAACAGGAAACGAAAGCATTTCCGGACATGCCTACGGGGCAGCTGCACATCGGAACATAATTGATCGTCTGGCATTGGGCGTTTTGTCCACAAGTTCCTATACAAGGATCCACGCATTTGTTCCTTATGCAAGCTCTGTCGCGAGTGCAGTCGTTGTTCATTACGCACTCTGGACGGCATCCGGTGTACGGATCGCCTTGGAATTCTTGGAGACACGTGCATATGCCGTCGCGACAGAGTGCGTTTGCACCGCATGGTGAAGGGTTGCAAGGATCTGATACTGGTTCCTCGGCTGTTTGTAAATTCAGATCGAATTAGAGTGAATTTGATAACAAAATAATTTAGGAGAATATTGCAGTGAGTTCAGAAAATAAAGAAGATGCATAAAAAAGATGTTATAAATAATAAAATGTTTAAGTAAATAGAAAGAATTGAGGCTTTTAACATCAATTCCCTGTTACTCATACTGAAAATTGAAACGGGAAAAAATTCCCAAAAAGTTGAAGACAATAATAAATTCATAATATGTGCCTATAATTATGAAAGTGGTCTAAGTCATATATTTCTTGTTTCGAGATATTTAATGGATTACACGAATTCTACTAAATGAATTCCATATAATGTTGAAATAACAATTACTATCTAATGGTTCATTTTTCACAATATCACGAAAACTACATTGAATTAATTTAGTTCAAAGTAATGTGATCTGAAATAACTAATAAACTCATCTTTTTTTCAATTTTGACTTAGACCACTTTCACAATTATGGGCACATATATTCAGAATTCGTTGTAATAATAAATTCAGAATTCGTTGAACACTTTGTGCAAAATATGTATCGTATAGAATTATTTTTCTGAAATCACATTCAATATAAAAAAGATTCTCACATATTATGGGACTGAAGACGCAATTGCTGAAGGGGTCTCCCGTGTATCCCTCAGGACAGGAGCAAATCGGTACGTGATTTAGAACAGTGCACCGTGCCCCGAATCCACAAGAACCTGGGCAAGGGTCGGAGCACTTCTCGCGAATGCAAGCGAGTGCACTCGAGCACTCCGCATTGATCGTGCACTCTGGTCTACAATTAGGCGGGACACCGATGTAAGAGGGTGAACAGGAACAGGAAGGGTTCCCCCCGACATTGCGGCACTGCGAGTAGGGACCGCAAGGGGACGGCAGGCAAGGGTCCTGTTGCGTGGGCGGTGGAACTTCCGGACCTGTAGAGTTCGATATATCAAATCCTGCGTTCATATTCAACTTCTATTTGTTTACACTTCAACTCTTCCTCGTCATAATAACTGTAATTATGCGATTTTAACTGGGAAGAGTTGAAACGAATTTTTATATAAAATACGAACGTGGGGTGGGGAAACAGATGGTGAAAGCGTCCCCGGTAAAACCTTGCTGGCAGGAACAAATAGGACTTCGGTTGATGACTCTGCAAATCGCGTTCCTTCCGCAAGGATCAGGGCAAGGATCGACGCACTTCTGGTTAACGCAAACCCGATTGGGAGCACACTCCGCGCTAACTACGCATTCTGGCCTACACGACGGGGGTGATCCGATAAAATCTGGCGAACAGGAGCATACAGCTTGTCCATTGTTCTCTCTGCAGACGCTATTCGGTCCGCAAGGCGATGGTTGACAAGGATTCGCCACGCCAGGCAATGTAACTGCTCCATTAAAGTAATCACAATCAGAATCCTCAGTTTCCTAATTTTAATCAGAAATAATTGTATTCTACGAACCTAAATCTTCTTCTCTACAAAATCTGAACGGATCACCGGTGTATCGGGGCAAGCAGTTGCAAGTGGCCACGTGATTGACAACTTGGCAGACTGCGTTCTGGCTGCAAGTGCCGGGACAAGGGTCCTCGCATTTGAATCGAATGCAGGTTCTACTTGGCACGCAATCTGAGTTTATCACACACTCCGGTCTGCAACCCTCGTAAGGATTGCCTATGTACCCTGTTAAACAGGAGCACGAACCTACTCCGTTCCGTTCCTTGCAGAGTGCGTTCGCACCGCAAGGCGACGGTACACAGGGTTCAGGCATGTACATCGGTATAACTACAAATTAAATTGCAAATTAATCAAAAGATAATATTAAACATTACTATTATATAAAGAAGATGCGTTGTTTTTGCGTTAGCAAAAATCTCAAAAACGATTGAAACATTTATATCGAAAAGCCGCGACGGAGGATGTTAGTAGATTATAAACGGGCTATTTAGAAATTATCTTACGTTGTTGAGTAACGCATTGAGTGAACGGATCTCCGGTGAATCCTTGAGAACAAGAGCACATCGGCGTATGGGATACGATATTGCATTCGGCATTCGCGCCACAAGAACCCGGGCAGGGATCTCTGCATCTTTGATTGATACACGCTAAATTGCTCGGGCATTCACTATTGCTGACGCACTCCGGTCGACAGTTTGGAGGAGAACTAGTGAATTCTGGTAAGCAAGAACACGACGGGGAGTCGTTCACTACTTGACATTGCGCGTTTGGCCCACAGGGCGACGGCACGCAAGGATTTTGTTGCGGTGGTGCTTCCAATGCTGGAATAAAATTTGATTTAGGCAAGTGAAGCTACATGAAATTGATTGAACGCGATGCTGAATGATTTAACTCACGTTTCTCTATACACCTGACGAAGGGATCGCCAGTCATGCCAGTAGGGCAGTTGCAAATCGGATTGTGATTAACTACTTGACAAGTCGCCCTGATTCCACAAGTGCCGATACAAGGATTGCTACATTTCTGATTGATACAGGCCTCGGTGGGACCGCAATCCGTGCTCACCACGCACTCTGGTCTGCAAGTCGGCGGAATGCCAACGAAACCAGGGATGCAAGTGCACACGGCTTGCTCGTTTATCTCTCTGCACTGACTGTTCGGTCCACAGGGCGATGGATTACACGGATTAGTCACGACAGGGTCTAATTAAACGGATAATCGATTAATTCTTGAATTCTTCAGAAATTCTTCCAGAATTCATTGATAAAGAATTTTATACTTCCGTATTTTTTTATATGTACCTCTGAACGGGCTGCAAGTTATGAACGCGCTTCCCGTCATTCCAACGGGACAACTGCACATTGGTACATGATTATATACATTGCAAATCGCATTTTGGCCACAAGTGCCAATGCAAGGATCCACGCATTTATTGCGTAGACAGGCTCTGTTCATGGGACAATCCGTGTTCAAAACACATTCCGGTCGGCAACCGACGTAAGGGTCGCCCTGATAATCTGATAGACAAGTGCAGACGCCGTCGTTGCATTGGGCATTGGGACCGCAAGGTGAAGGGTTGCATGGGTCCTCGGGTACCGTTGGGACAGCTACAATTAATGGATCAAAAACTGATTCTACGAACGTCTTACATATTTGGTTAAAAGTACAGGGTGAATTTTTACTATGGGTCAAAGGTAACACCCAGTATACTGATTTGATTAAACATAACTCTTTATATGTACAGTCCATACATATTATATACGTCCATAAATATTTGGATACACTTCAAAACGGAATAAGTTCTTTAAAATGGAGCTAACTAACTTAATTTTTTGTGGGCTTTTAAAAGGCTTAGTTTACTATGTAATGTGTAACAAACAAATAAAATAAATTACTATTCGCCGAAATCTCGAAGAAAAAAGAAAAGATCATGATGTTTAACTTCTTTGATGGACAACAATGCTCTAACAACTGATGCTCTAACAACAATTTCAAACATCCCGTTTGTAGATCTAAATGTGTTATATGAATGTGTAAAGTTTCATAAAAAACCATTAAACCATAAAAGAGTTAGATATATCGAAACATGTAAAAATTCTTCAATTAATCCTAGTCGTAGATTGAAAGTCGTGGAGAACTGCGATTTTTTCAATTTCTAATCGCTTATAGCGCATAGCAATATTGATCGATTATGATGAAATTTTGTACATGCATATAACTTACTTAGATCTGCAAATGAGACACACCAATTTTTATTACAGACGCTAATGAAAAAGTTAAAGACCACGTCCTTTACTATTTTCATCGCGATTTCAATGAATACCAAATTTTTGAAATTGTTTGTTAGACATTCTATACTAAATTAAGCTCTCTAAAATTCTACAGAAGATAAAGTTCTTTGATCCAATACTAAAAACTGTATACCGTTTCGAAATGTGTACGAATATTTATGGACGTCAATGTATATTTTTTATAAGAAATTAATCACTCAATATCATGAAACTAAAATTAATTTTTTAATAAAATATTTCTAATAATTCACTCTGTATATTGTTAGAAATTTGGGAAATCTTACGCGGGGCGGGGGAACAGCTGCTGAAAGGATCGCCGGTGAATCCCTCCATGCAGGTGCAAATTGGCACGTGATTGAAAACCGTGCACCGCGCGGACAGGCCACAGGAACCGGGGCAGGGGTCGGTGCATCTCTGTCTGATGCACGCTCTGTCGCTGGGACAGTCCGAGTTCACCGTGCATTCGGGTCTACAGTTGGATGGGCTGCCGAAGTAATTAGCTAAACAGGAACACGAAGGCGCGCCACCGATATCTCGGCATTCTGAGTACGGACCGCAAGGAGACGGTACGCAAGGGTTCTGAGGTAGATCAGGTAACGCTGATTGAGCTAAAGGAACGATGACCAATTCAAATCCATGAGTAACAATTTCTTAGAGAAAATATTTCGGGATGAATCGCGAAAACTTACTTGTTAGAGGGAAACACCTGGTGAACGGATTCCCGGTGTTTCCTTCTCTGCAGGTACAAATGGGACTGTGATTTACGACTAGACAATTGGTATTCTGTCCACAGGGTCGCGGACAGGGGTTCACGCATTTCTGATTCACGCAGGCACGGTTCGAGAGGCAATCCGAGCTGACGACGCATTCCGGACGGCACGAGGGAGGAGTTCCGGTGTACTCCGGCAAGCAGGAGCACACCGCGTTACCGGAAACGACCCGACACTGACTGTTCGGCCCGCATGGCGTCGGAACGCACGGGTCTGTTTGATCTTCGACTTTGTCTGGGGAATAGAAACGTTATCACCATGGCTGATAAAACTATAGTGCAAGCATATATAAAAATTCCGGAATATGTTAATTAAACCGTTTATGAAAAATTATTCTTGACTTTTACTATAATATTTTTGTGATCCGAAATGAAATATACTTTACCGGGTTCTCGCATAAGTTGGCAAAATCTGAATGGATCTCCCGTGAAACCAGGAACGCAAGTGCACATGGGGGTGTGATTGATAACTTGGCATACGGCGTCTTGTCCACAAGTGCCTGGACAAGGATTCTGGCACTTGTTTCTAATACACGCTAAGTTCGAGGGACAGTCCGAGCTAACGGTACACTCCGGTCGACATCCCTCGTATGGGTTGCCGATGTATTCGGGCAAACATGCGCAAGATCCTACACCGTTTTGCTCTTTACAGACCGCGTTCGAACCGCAGGGTGATAGAGTGCAAGGAGAAACTGGCCTCGCTAAATTGATAAAATACACTTCAGCTAAAGCAATTCCCATTATAGTATTTAAATTAATTCAAATGTCTTTCAATTTATGGAAGCAATGCTAAGTAAAAATACTAAAATGAAACAAATAACAAAATTGTTTAGACTAACTGTAGCGTCCATAATCTGAGAAAGGATTAAATNGGAGTGCAAGGAGAAACCGGCCTCGCTAAATTGATAAAATACACTTCAGCTAAAGCAATTCCCATTATAGTATTTAAATGAATTCAAATGTCTTTCAATTTATGGAAGCAATGGTAAGTAAAAATATTAAAATGAAACAAATAACAAAATTGTTTAGACTAACTGTAGCGTCCATAATCTGAGAAAGGGTTAAATAAATTGATAAAATACGCTTCAGCTAAAGCAATTCTCATTACAGTATTTAAATTAATTCAAATTTCTTTCAATTTATGGAAGCAATGGTAAGTAAAAATACTAAAATGAAACAAATAAAAAATTGTTTAGACTAACTACAGCGTCCATAATCTGAGAAAGGGTTAAATAAATTGTTTATAATTCTTACATTCTTCGAATAGAACGCACTGCGTGAACGGGTCGCCAGTGTACCCATTGGTGCAGACGCACATGGGAGTGTGACTAACCACGCGACAATCGGCGTTCGACCCACAGGACCCGGGACAGGGATCTCTACACTTTTGATTGATGCAAGCCTGATGATCCGGGCATTCGCTATTGCTAACACACTCGGGACGGCAATTCGGCGGGGAGTTAATAAATCCTGGCATGCAACTGCACGACGGGGAGTCGTTTACCATCTGGCACACCGCGTTAGGACCGCAAGGCGATGGGTTGCATACGTTTACGATCTCCGGCTTGGTTTCCGCTATAAGGATTTTTCACGAATGATTCGCTGCGCGCAATTAGATTAAATTGATCTGCACACGTCCTCTCACAAGTGTTAGGACATTTCGCAAAACGTATAATTGAACGAGACTTTGTACCAGTATACTCGAAACGAATGGAATATGTGATACTTATTGAAATTTTACTTTGCATATAAATCGTGATATAAAAAATTTTGCAGATTGAACCATTTTATAATGAATCCTTGCAAATTGAACTATTTTATAATGAATCCTTGCAAATTGAACTATTTTATAATGAATCCTTGCAAATTGAACTATTTTATAATGAATCCTTGCAAATTGAACTATTTTATAATGAATCCTTGGTAGATTTTTGATACACTTGGAAGTGTCGTAGAACTTATGAGCAGGACTGTATATCGAAAGATTTCCATAAAATTTCTAAGGATTCTTACTGATGGGATAACATCCGACGAACGGGTCTCCTGACATTCGCGCGGGACAACTGCATACGGGATTGTGATTGATCACTTGACACTGTGCGCGGAGGCCGCAGCTTCCCACGCAAGGGTTCACACACCTCAGGTTGCTACATGCCTCATTCCTGGGGCAGTCCGAGCTAACTACGCACTCCGGTCTACACGAAGGGGGGCTACCGATGTAGCCAGGTACACAGGAACAAACGGCTTGGCCATTGATTGGCCTACATTGACTATTTGGACCGCAAGGAGACGGACTGCATGGTGTTTCCGGAATTATTTCTGAAGATCAAGATGGTCCACAATAGTAATACCGATATGATCGTAATATAAATATTAATACCGATAATTTATGATCTCCTGAATTTACTTAAGTAATTATATGAATGAAAGAAATCCAAAATACTTTTGATAATTATTGATAAGAGAAATCTCTATCAACAAAAGCAAGATTCCCTATTATAAATAATCAAATATTTGATAAATTGATAGAAGATTCTATCAAATACCTTGAACTGGGGAACAGAGGATGAAGGCGTTGCCGCTCATGCCAGAGGGACAACTGCACATTGGAACATGATTGAAAACATTGCAAACCGCACTCTGTCCACAGGTGCCTATGCAAGGATCGGTGCATCGATTACGAACACAAGCTCGATTCAATGGGCAATCGGTATTGAGAACGCACTCGGGTCTACATCCCACGTATGGGTCTCCTTGATATTCGATTAAACAAGTGCACATTCCGTTGTTGCACTCTGCGTTTGGTCCACAGGGTGACGGATTACAAGGGTCGTCAGAAACTGTTGGTTCTAGGTAATATCAAAAATAGACTAATGATTTACGTGGTCTTAGATTGATTATAAATTAGACTAGATATAGTGACTGATAAAATAATATGGATTTCGTGTTAAGGGAGTTTACTTGATAATTGAATTAACAATAAGGTTTAGTTAAAATTTTACATTTTACATGGGCTTTAATCTGCATATAAAAGGATTTGTGTAAAAATTTTAAGGCTCTTCATTCCTTTATAACCGAGATATAACGTTTTAAAAATGTACGTATTTTACACAGAGTCTTATGGGAAAATGAATTCTCATCCACTATATTGACGAATATCTAAACAATTAATGCATTTTCCTTGAAATTTTGTGTAGGATTAAACAAATATTTGAAGAATACATACGTATTTTTAAAATAACCATTCATGACTTCTGACACTCACAATAAAAGTTAATAAAAAAATTGTGTTCTTGCGAAGTAACCTCTGATAAAATGAGTCAACGTCGCATTCATTCGAACATATTCGTTCTGTGTACAGCAAAATGTTTGAAATTAAAACGCGCGTAAATAAATCGAAATTTATGAACTCTAGATTTGGCGTGAGATGGGGAAATGTAATAATTGCATAAGTGATCTATTAAAATATTCAAAATATTTTATATCAAAATCAAATACTACGCTAATGAAATATACAACTATTCTTGTATTGACTAGTGCAGTCACAAGTAAACCCCCTTAAACGATTGATGAGATTAGATTGACTAGAACTGAGACCGGACGATTAATAAAATAAATGGATTTATAATTAATGATATACATGGTCTTAGATTGATTAGAAATTAGACTAGATATAATGACAGATAAAATAATATGGGTTTCGTATTAAACGATTGATGAGATTAGGTTGACTAAAATTGAGACTGGATGATTAATAAAATAAATTGATTTATAATTAATGATTTACATGGTCTTAGATTGATTAGAAATTAGACTAGATATAATGACAGATAAAATAATATGGATTTTGTATTAAACGATTGATGAGATTAGACTAACTAGAATTGAGACTGGATGATCAATAAACTAAATGGATTTTGACTAAGTGACAAGATTAGACTGACTACTGATGAAATAATTTCGATTCCGATGAAGTTCCAAGCGAATGATCGATGATCTTACGTGGTGGTTTGGTATAGCAATTGCTGAACGGATCTCCGGTGTAGCCTTCGATACAACTACACATGGGCACGTGATTGATCACCGTGCACTGTGCGAAAGTACCGCACGAGCCGGGGCAAGGGTCTCTGCATTTTTGGTTCATGCAAGCCTGATTGCTGGGACAGTCCGGGTTTATGGTACACTCCGGTCTACAATTCGGCGGGCTGCCCATGTAGTTTGGTAAACAGGAACAGGACGGGGCACCTCCGATATCGCGACACTCCGAGTTCGGGCCACAAGGGGATGGTACACACGG